>JALPQI010000992.1:0-161661 GCA_025490895.1 Thaumatotibia leucotreta
TAAGAGCATAACTTTATATTTTAAAGATTAATACGTATATGTGTTCAGAATGTACCTACTAAACTACACAACATTTTCAAAATTACCGTTTTTCACGAAAAAATGCTCGTGCAATTTGCTATTGAGAACATGCTCTTTCAGACGAATGGATATTATTACGCAACAGTCAACGATTCCACGGCATATGATGTTGTGACAGTGGTGACTGTACCTATATTAACTCATCAAGTGCCATAAAAATGGACCCTAAGGGTTTGAAATAAATGTGCGAAGAACAATTGTAAGAAACTTCTTCTCTTTTGATACTTCTCCTCGTTACAATGCTATTCAGAACCCCGATTTCCGGTGGATCAAGCTTATCATGTCGGTATTGGAGCAGATATCAAATTCCTAATCTACTGATGTGGCAGATGCTGTTATGCTGTTAGGTACTTAAGAGCTGAAATAGTTTACACTAATCTGTTTTCACCGATACAAAATTGGAACATAGTATATTTTACGCAATGTCAACCAGAACTACCAGACGCAATTAAGCAACGTTTTGTTTACATTATGATTATTCAATAACAAATAGACTAAACATTGTAGATAATACAGGTTTAAACAGATAATAGAACCTTCCGTTAAAAATTAAAGTTTTCCTATTTATCTAGATTTATTTTGTTGCATAATAATTTACAAAAATTGGGAAAAACACCATCAAGGTCATGTTTTTCGATTAAGGTTGGCTATAAATAGATAAGAAGTTTACATAATATGACCGATCTAGCACACTGTGTCAATATTTCGTGATGCGCCGATAAATTAGTGCGGTTATTAATAGAACTTGCGCATGAATGGGGAACTCTTTTTGGCAGCATCATCTTTTTACTCGCAAAACACATTGTAGGTGCCTATTTCTAGTATCTACTTGTAAAGTTACATATATAATACCTAGAAGTAGAATACCTATAAGAAGTTAAACGTAATTTAGCGGTGTTTTAGGAGCTGTTTCTGACCTCTATCTAGTAGTTAAAAATTGCTCCACCGACAAGAGCCTAGCTCTTAAGTTTATGATGATGATGATGGAAGATTCGAAAAAACTTAATTTTTAGGGTTCCGTAGTCATAGTTCAGTACATTGTTCGTCATTAGAAAACAAACAAATGGAAACGATCATAAAAATATTTCATAATCAAGCATCTTTAGAACACGATCCTTATGTCTTCAAAAAAGATTTTTTACAAAATGTATTTTTTCAGTTGCAATTTTGAAGAGTAAGTAATAAATAAAAAATAGATGAATTGATGATTAAATGAAACGATCATCATCATGCATGATCACCATGATATTTTTTAAAGTTATTAATTGCAAAGATAGTAATTCCTTCTAGTCAAAAAGACTAGTGCAGGTAAGACACAAGAACAACTACGGAACCCTGCACTCAGCATACCCCGACAAGTTCTAGGCCACTATTTTGTTACTGTTAGCTTTACAACGTTACTGTCGCTCGACTTAGTCGGTGGTGACTTTGGTTCCAAAGGACTTTAGTTTGGGGCCGCTAGGGCTGGGTTGATCTTTTTAAAATTGTCCTTGTCCAGACATGTTAGGTGTCCATTGGATTATTTATGCCTTTTGCAATAAGGCCCAGCGACGTACGGTAAAGTTAAGGGTGTCACTGTTTTTATTTACACTTTGAAAAAAATTAGGAATTTCTGGAGTATCCCTTTGCAACCGAAAAGTCGCGATTTGCTAACTTAATAATGAACTCTATTGACTTTTTTTTAATTGACAATTAAACTGTAATTAAATGCCACGATCGTATCAACCCGGGTGTAAAGGGATCTTTATAATCTTATGCCAAGGAATCTTATGCCATTTTAATAGAAGTGTAGAGCATTCCGGCGTAGAAAATGGTGCATTGGTACGTTAACTTTAAAATAAAATATAAATCGATAGGTCGACTTGTGTAAGATGTCTTCCCTATAATGTGACGTTTATATTACGAATTTTTATATTTTTTTAAATTACGTTAAATAAATATGTCACATTTTAGTAAACGTACCTCTAATAAATAAATTATAAAACCCAGTTGAATTTAAGTCTTCTTCTAGTAGGAACCTATAGGTATTGATAATAAATACTCGAGCAAGAAAACGATACGCCTATGCTGTAGGTACGGTACAATACATTTTTAAAATCAATTTTAGGAAAAAAAAAATGTTTACATCTTGTAATACGTAGGTTTCATTAAAGCTTTTTTGCCATATCGACAGAATAAATTAAGAGTAATAATGCCATATCCAACATTGTAAAACCAGTGATGGTGTAGACTCGGGACTCGTATCTTGAAACATCAGCTATACATGTAAATCACATTTCGTTGGGTTCGAATTAATTGTATAAAATCGGTCAGCGGAGGACGACTCGCTACATAAAGTGTATACAGAACCAGAATTAAAGGTCATTGAATCGCGTCGGCTGCATGTATACAAGGTTGTTAAGAATCGTCACTGAATAATTGTCTGGGGATCTAAAAGTAGAGACAATGTCAATTTGGTAATGGGATCCAGCACACTCGAGAATAACAAAGTATACAAATTCGGGTGATTCTAACATTTTAAGCGATAGTAGCATCACCAATGCATTTACTCACGTTTTATAAGTATTCACAGTAGCAAGAAGGAAAAATACACACAATGCACATACAATCTGACCCTGTCTTATGAATAAATAAAAAAATAAAAATTGTATTTATTTTCAACAAATCTTAACTTACGTGGGTCGAACTCTCCTTTTAAGTGAAACTTGTATTAGGAGAATTCGCTCTTTGTCCAAGTTGCATCTAGTTAAAAACAATCAATATTTACTACTTAATTAAAGAAAGACAAGATAATTATACAAAGCTTTTGTCCATAGATATACCTGTATGACATAAATACTAAACTTATTATTAACAGCAGTTTCAGAAGATAAGGTATACTTATGGGTTCCTTAAATCTAGATTACAATAATGATGTTCATCTACGGTTTAATAATGTAAAATTTGGAGTTTTTTATCATTATTATTTTAACAAATGATTGACTCTGACAAGTCGGTACAAACAATATCGGCACGATAATAATGTAAATTAATGAATTACTTAGGTTTTTGTAGTAAAAGTAAGCATTTGTCAAGGATAATGAATTTTCCGACCTTATGAACCAATGTCATTTATATCATGAAGATTCCTAAGCAACAGCGATTGATATTTTTTTATTATGAATATTTCAATACGCATCCGTTATGTAGGTATGTCCATTTACCCAGCTTTATCACATCATCAAACAAATTGCATGCTTGCTTGAAATTACTGTCGCATAAAAAACATGCATAAAAGAACGAATGCTACTTAAATTAGTTAGTTTTTGTCACATTTCAAGTTAATATATCAAGAATCCTCCGAGATTTACTGTTTAAATTGAACACATACCTGTCTGCGCGGTTGTTGTGTAACTATTAGAAATAAAAAAATGACGATATTTATGTTCCTTGTTGCAGTTAAATAAAACAGCTCAAAAGCCTCAAGATGCCGTTCACTATGAAAGAGGGCGGCTTCGGCACGGGCGATTACGTCGCGTTCGGGATCCTCTGCGCCGCGTCCTGCGCCGGCGGCGTGTGGTACAGCGCGCTCGGCTCCAGGAAGAGGACGTTGGTGGACATCCGGGACTACCTGCTGGGTGGCAAGGCCATGAGCACAGGGCCTGTGGCCATGTCGCTAATAGCCAGGTAACTGACTACTTGGGAATGTTCGGAGTCCTTCAGGAAGAGGACGCTGGTGGACATCCGGGATTATCTGCTGGGCGGCAAGGCCATGAGCACAGGGCCTGTGGCCATGTCGCTAATAGCCAGGTAACTGACTACTTGAGTAAGACTGTTCGGAGTCCTTCAGGTAAAGGACACTGTTGGACATCCGGGGCTATCTGTTGGGTAGCAAGGCCATGAGCACAGGGCCTGTGGTCATGTCGCTAATAGCCAGGTAACTGACTACTTGGGAAAGAAAGTTCGGAGTCCTTCAGGTAAAGGACACTGTTGGACATCCGGGACAATCTGCTGGGCGGCAATGCCATGGCTACTGGGTCTCTAGCGATGGCGTTAATAGCCAGGTAACTGACTACTTGAGAAAGAAAGTTCGCAGTCTTTCAGGTAAAGGACACTGTTGGACGTCCGGGACTACCTGCTGGGCGGCAAGGCCATGAGCACAGGGCCTGTGGCCATGTCGCTAATAGCCAGGTAACTGACTACTTGGGAAAGAAAGTTCGGAGTCCTTCAGGTAGAGGACACTGATGGACGTCCGGGACTACCTGCTGGGCGGCAAGGCCATGAGCACAGGGCCTGTGGCCATGTCGCTAATAGCCAGGTAACTGACTACTTGGGAAAGAAAGTTCGGAGTCCTTCAGGTAAAGGACACTGTTGGACATCCGGGACAATCTGCTGGGCGGCAATGCCATGGCTACTGGGTCTCTAGCGATGGCGTTAATAGCCAGGTAACTGACTACTTGAGAAAGAAAGTTCGCAGTCTTTCAGGTAAAGGACACTGTTGGACGTCCGGGACTACCTGCTGGGCGGCAAGGCCATGAGCACAGGGCCTGTGGCCATGTCGCTAATAGCCAGGTAACTGACTACTTGGGAAAGAAAGTTCGGAGTCCTTCAGGTAGAGGACACTGATGGACGTCCGGGACTACCTGCTGGGCGGCAAGGCCATGAGCACAGGGCCTGTGGCCATGTCGCTAATAGCCAGGTATCTGACTACTTGGGAAAGAAAGTTCGGAGTCATTCAGGTAGAGGACACTGTTGGACATCCGGGGCTATCTGTTGGGCGGCAATGCCATGGCCTTTAGCGATGGCGCTAATAGCCAGGTAACTGACTACTTGAGAGAGACAATTCGGAGTCCTTCAGGAAGAGGACACTGATGGACATCCAGGACAATCTGCTGGGCGGCAATGCCATGGCCTTTAGCGATGGCGCTAATAGCCAGGTAACTGACTACTTGAGAAAGACAGGTCGGAGTCTTTCAGGAAGAGGACACTGAAGGACATGCGGGCCATGACTATGCCTCTAGCCATGTCGCTAATAGCCAGGTAACTGACAACATGACAAAAGGAGTGGCTTGGGCACGGGCGAATATGTCGCGTTCGGGATCCTCTGCGCCGCGTCCTGCGCCGGCGGCGTGTGGTACAGTGCGCTCGGATCCAGGAAGAGGACGCTGGTGGACATCCGGGACTACCTGCTGGGCGGCAAGGCCATGAGCACTGGGCCTGTGGCCATGTCGCTAATAGCCAGGTAACTGACTACTTGAGTAAGACTGTTCGGAGTCCTTCAGGTAGAGGACACTGTTGGACATTCAGAACTATCTTCTGGGTGGCGATGCCATGAGCACTGGGCCTGTGGTCATGTCGCTAATAGCCAGGTAACTGACTACTTGGGAAAGTTCGGAGTCCTTCAGGTAAAGGACACTTGTGGACATCCGAGACAATCTGCTGGGTGGCAATGCCATGGCTACTGGATCTCTAGCGATGGCGTTAATAGCCAGGTAACTTTGACTACTTGAGAAAGACAGCTTGGAGTCTTTCAGGAAGAGGACACTGATGGACATTCAGAACTGTCTTCTGGGTGGCGATGCCATGACTACGGGGCCTCTAGCCACGACGCTAATAGCTAGGTAACTGACTACTTGAGAAAGACAGGTCGGAGTCTTTCAGGAAGAGGACACTGAAGGACATGCGGGCCATGACCCGCCTAGCCCGGTAACTGACAACTTGACAAAGGGAGTGGCTTGGGCACGGGCGAATATGTCGCGTTCGGGATCCTCTGCGCCGCATCCTGCGCCGGCGGCGTGTGGTACAGCGCGCTCGGCTCCAGGAAGAGGACGCTGGTGGACATCCGGGACTATCTGCTAGGCGGCAAGGCCATGAGCACAGGGCCTGTGGCCATGTCGCTAATAGCCAGGTAACTGACTACTTGAGAGAGACAATTCGGAGTCCTTCAGGAAGAGGACACTGATGGACATTCAGAACTATTTTCTGGGTGGCGATGCCATGAGCACAGAGCCTGTGGCCATGTCGCTAATAGCCAGGTAACTGACTACTTGGGAAAGAAAGTTCGGAGTCCTTCAGGAAGAGGACACTGTTGGACATCCGGGACTACCTGCTGGGCGGCAAGGCCATGAGCACAGGGCCTGTGGCCATGTCGCTAATAGCCAGGTAACTGACTACTTGGGAAAGTTCGGAGTCCTTCAGGTAGAGGACTCTGGTGGACATCCGGGACTACCTGCTGGGCGGCAAGGCCATGAGCACAGGGCCTGTGGCCATGTCGCTAATAGCCAGGTAACTAACTACTTGGGAAAGTTCGGAGTCCTTCAGGTAGAGGACACTGATGGACATCCGGGGCTATCTGCTGGGCGGCAAGGCCATGAGCACCGGGCCTGTGGCCATGTCGCTAATAGCCAGGTAACTGACTACTTGGGAAAGAAAGTTCGGAGTCCTTCAGGTAGAGGACACTGATGGACGTCTGGGACTACCTGCTGGGCGGCAAGGCCATGAGCACAGGGCCTGTGGCCATGTCGCTAATAGCCAGGTAACTGACTACTTGGGAAAGAAAGTTCGGAGTCCTTCAGGTAAAGGATACTGATGGACATCCGAGACAATCTGCTGGGCGGCAATGCCATGGCTATTGGGCCTCTAGCCATGTCGCTAATAGCCAGGTACCTGACTACTTGGGAAAGAAAGTTCGGAGTCCTTCAGGTAAAGGACACTGTTGGACATCCGGGACTATCTGTTGGGCGGCTATGCCATGGCTACTGGGTCTCTAGCCATGTTGCTAATAGCCAGGTAACTGACTGCTTGAGTAAGACTGTTCGGATTCCTTCAGGTAGAGGACTCTGTTGGACATCCGGGACTATCTGTTGGGTGGCAATGCCATGGTTATTGGGCCTCTAGCGATGGCGCTAATAGCCAGGTAACTGACTACTTGAGAAATACAGTTTGGAGTCCTTCAGGAGGAGGACACCGATGAACATCCGGGACTGGGTGGCAATGCCATGACTACTGGGCCTCTAGCCATGTCGCTAATAGCCAGGTAACTGACTACTTGAGAAAGACAGTTTGGAGTCCTTCAGGAGGAGGACACCGATGAACATCCGGGACTGGGTGGCAATGCCATGACTACTGGGCCTCTAGCCATGTCGCTAATAGCCAGGTAACTGACAACTTGAGTAAGACTGTTCGCAGTCCTTCAGGAAGAGGACACTGATGGACATTCAGAACTATCCTCTGGGTGGCGATGCCATAACTACTGGGCCTCTAGCCATGACGCTAATAGCTAGGTAACTGACTACTTGAGAATGAAAGTTTGGAGTCCTTCAGGAGGAGGACACCGATGAACATCCGGGACTGGGTGGAAATGCCATGACTACTGGGCCTCAAGCCATGTCGCTAAAAGCCAGGTAACTGACAACTTGAGTAAGACTGTTCGGAGTCCTTCAGGTAGAGGACACTGTTGGACATCCGGGACAATCTGCTGAGTGGCAATGCCATGGCTACTGGATCTCTAGGGATGGCGCTAATAGCCAGGTAACTGACTACTTGAGAAAGGGGGTGGCTTCGACACCGGTAATTACATCGTGTTTGGGATTCTCTTAAATACAATAACTAAAGCAAATTATGGGTGGAATGTAAGTACATATCCCAACCTTCAAGGGATAAATTAGTATTTTTTTATTTTACACGGGTGAAACTTATCTCCTATATAATTAACTATCGAAGTATCTATTCGAAGTATTTTCAACAATATTTTCAAGATTAGTATTAGTTGGACAATTGCACATTGACATTAAAATTATACCCAATGCTATGTTAGTACCTTCGACTGGCAATGTTACTGATGAGAAAAAAGAGTTGATCGACATTCGAGCCCTTTTGCTAGGGCGTGAAGGTCAACACCAAATTTAAATTATAAATAGTTGTTTTCGATAGTTACTGTCACGGCGTTCAGTTTGTTTGTTGTAAGTAAATAATTGATTTAATTAAGTTTCAACGACATGCGTAGATATACATTTCATTAATTAATGTTAAAGAATTTGAAAATGTTATGTCTTAATGAGAAATTATTAGAATTGTATTTAAAACACGACATATTATAAAGGTGCTAACATTCCATTCTCACGTAATCTCGGAGAAGCAATTTAAAAATATTGACTTTCAGATTGGACTTGTGTGCACGTAAAACGAGCCCATTGTTCAAATGCTACCATTCAGTTTCTATGACCAACTTCAATAAGTGATGGATCATCAAGCCTTATTTATGACAAACCACAACCTTACGTAGTTACTGCGTCTCGATCGCGTTTACGTTTTCATCGTCATTTGTATGAAATTGACGATGAAAACGTTAATGCGATCGAGACGTTTTTTTATAAGTTATCACCTACGCTCGGCCTTCTGAAGTTGCCTAGGCACCTAGTACAAAAATGCACTCCCGGGTTGTGTGATGATCACGAGATGAACTGATATGACCTTCGACGACTGATAGTTTGACACACAAAATTTGCCATTTATAAACAATGTCTTCTGGTACATACCTATTCTTTTACGCACGCTGCTAACAACATAAGAGTGCATATTTACACCTTCAGTAACATAAGTATCATGTCAACAGTTACGTGTCAGGGGTGACCATCCTCGGCACGCCGGCGGAGATATACAACTACGGCACGCAGTACTGGCTGGTCATCATCGGCGTGACCCTCAGCTGCATCATCGTGGCGGCTGTTTACTTGCCGGTCTTCTGCACACTGAGGCTATCATCGTCTTATGAAGTAAGTTGAACAAGTATCATGTTGACAATCGTCAGGGGACTCAGGGGTGACCATCCTCCGCACACCCGCAGAGATCATCAAGTACAGTAAGCAGTACGGCTGGTGATCATTGGCTTGACCGTCAGCTGGTATCACCGGTCCTTATCTGCCAGTCTTCTGCACACTGAAGCTAACCTCGTCTTATGAAGTAAATGGAACAGGTAATATGTAGTGGTCCAGGGGTGACAATCTTTGGAAGGCCAGTGTAAATATGTTGTCCGGTGGTGGATAGGAGCATCACACTCAGATACACCATCTTGGGGCTCTTTACCTGACGGTCTTCTGCCTTCTGCGCACTGAGGTTATCCTCGTCTTATATCTCGTCGTAAGTTCAACAGTGTGATCATGTAGTCAGTTACCAGGGGTGATAATCTTCGGGACGTCGGTGTAAATGTGTTGGCTGGTAATGGCCGGTCTTCTCCTCAGTGTGTAGAAGACTGCACACTGAGGCTATTACCAACTTATGAAGTAAGTTGAAGAAGTGTCGTATCAACAGACATGTGTTAGGTAGATCGGTACCTACCTGTACCTGCATCTGGATTTCGAAAAACTCGTCTGGTTTTGTCTTTTTTACTCTAACCGTTTCTACCCGGGACTTTGCACTGTGTAGGTACGTACGGAATATTTTCTTAACAAACAAACCTGTTGTAGCGAAATGAAAGACGTTCATTCATTAATACCTACAGTAGATATGCGAAAGTATTTTGTCATTTACAAGGATTTATGTTGAATCATTAGTTCATCGGTGCACACGTGTAATATACTGACTAACGATAAAATAGCAATAAATCAGGCATTGAATAGATTTCTTCTGAGTCGACCGTATGTAACTCTAAAGTTAAGCAATACATAATAAAATTCTGTTAGGTGAAGCTAGCATTGACAGCATGAAATTAGTTTTTTTCAGGTCAGAAACTCACCATTATCTACTTCTTGCGAAAGTGTCGTTTGTCTTTTTAATTTATTTGGTTAGGTTAGTTATAATTAAGCAAGAAGCTATTTGATTATGTAAGTAATGTTTATGTAGATACCAGTAATTATAATGAAAATGCAAGGCACTGTACCAGATAGGTACATCCAAAGATTATTACATTCTTTAGCTAAAATAAGTTGACATGAATGGATATACTGTTAGCATCACTTACCACCATACCACACATTGCCTGTTACCATCATTTGTCTAAATGCTTTATTAATTTTATGACTTAAATTGAAAATGGTACCCTTGTTGTTCGTTTGTCTACCAAAACCATTTAAATTAAAAACCATGAAGTCAGTCACGGTCGTAGACCTGACACCCCTATACACTATACAGACTGTATGCAGGGGGTCAGGTAACTTTCTTTAACTGTACATGAAATGTTTAATATACACAGTTGTAACCTTTTTGCAGCTAGAGAGCTAGATCCTTTATTAGTAGTTACAATAAATTATATTATATTTTGAGGAGGCATTTAACAGACCATGGCCATAGCAAAGGTAGCTTTGAGACTTCTATATAAACTAGAACCGGGACAAAAGTATGAACATTTCATAAATACTTTAATTGAAAATATTATTCAACAGGATCAGCGGTTTTTTATATGTACCTAGAGGTATATGTATAGTATACCTGTTCACTATGTGTTGACAGAGAGTCTGTAAGGTAAGTACTTAGTATTTTTTTTATACTACGAAACCAAATCAAAATTCTATTTTATTATCTTAATCTCAGCTAAGTCGAGACAGGATTCGAGTGAGGTCGTAACGCGTTATCGGCGCGGCGGCAATCCGTCATAATCGCAATCAAATCCGGTAGTGAAAGGCTGACAAGTCGCCATGTGGATATCGATAACATGCTAAAACGGTCACACAGGGTATTAAACATATAATCATGATGTAATATGGCAATCAATAATGATAACAAGGGTTAATTTTGTCCGTTTATGAGGCCTATTTCGGTAGGAGTTAAAAAACGATTCAGACTCCCGCACCCGGAGTTTCGTTACAGACCTTAAAAAAATCTTATAAAACTATAAATACACGAGAGTGTAGTAAGAATAAGAAGTATAAATAATACATAGTATGGAGGACACATTTCACATCCCTGTTGGCACATTCGTCTCCTAAACTATGAGTGGCATTATCTGAGGGCCTAGTGTAGGTAATAACTTATAAAAAACGTTTTTTATAAGTTTTGTTCGGAGTTTTATTTTGTTTTTTTATGAGACCTTAGCCTCATCGACCGATACATCTACAGTAGCCATACCATGAGCTGGCGCGTTATTAACGCGCACTTACTTTCTATCCGGCTCACTCGCACCAACATGTCTCGGCGTCTTAAGCTCTCCATTCCCCTTTACCGCACAGGATTTATGTCCAACTCTTTCGCCCTTCAGGCCATTCGTCTCTGGAACGATCTCCCTCTAGTAATTCGTCAAGCGCAGAGCAAATTTTCTTTTAAACGCAAATTACGTGAACATCTGCTTCGCGTACATCAAGGGTCATAGTGGGTGTTGTGGTTGTGCATGGGTACATTGTTTTTATTATTATGTTTTTTATGTATATATGTAAATATATGTATGTATTTTATACGATAAACAAAATATTACTTGTTTTGTGACTTTAATGTTTATTTCTCTTTTTATTTATTCCGCACCAAATGTAAGTTTTCTGTTTGACCCAATGGTTGACTGGTAGAGAATGCCTTAAGGCATTAAGTCCGCCATTTGTACTTTTATTTTTTTGTAACTGTGCAATAAAGGTTAAATAAATAAATAAATAAATAACATGTGAATACGGGGTGGAAAGGAATGAAGACCGCGTTAATTACCCGGCGTCAGCTCATGGTAAGCACACAGAAGCGGCTGTATGAGACTCATGTACATAACATGAGTCTCATACAACTCTAATAATTTAGGTAGGTATAGGTACTCAGAAAATATTCATTCCATCGGATTTAGGTATTATAATGTACATTACTTTTACCTTATAACATACCAATATATGTTACAAAAACAACATTAAGTACACAAAATTCATGCACCGATCCATCTGTCTTTTGATTTTTCTTTTCTTTTGTGTTACATATAATAGTAGTTTATTTGACAATGATATATAATAAGATTAATAAGCGTTCTTAAAGTCGAGGGTCGCTGTTATAAGACGAGACAACAGGCAAGTAATAATAGACCGGAGATTTTTAAGAATCGATTATAAATTGTTGCATATGTTTGTTGTTGTATAACATAATTAGGTACCTATCTAGTTTTAATTATATAATTAAAACTATCCAGTACCTATCCAGTTTTAATTATATAATTAAAACTGGATAGGTACCTAATTACCTATGTAGATTATGTAATGAATTATCTTTTAACGGACCCTTTGTTTTCGTAATGTTATGAACGAAAATTGTTTCTTTTGTTTCAGTATTTAGAGTTAAGATTCAATCGCCACGTTCGCGCTGTAGCATCACTGCTCTTTCTATTGGACGAGGTAAGTTACTTTACTACCATAGTTATCACTATTATCACCAGATACATACTCATTATTTGCAGTTAAGTTTTATCTATCATAACAAACCGATTACGTTTGCATATAAGTAAACGAGACAATTTAAGATAAACTAGGATGCAGTCTAGCATGCTAGTATGTATTTTCCTTTACGAGTTCCTAGCTACCTTCCTACCTTTACGATTAAATAATTTGCGTCTGTACCTAACTAGAAATCAGGCATCAAATTAATGTAAGGAAATTCGTAAGAAATAGCTCTATTGATATTGATGAATAAGGTTTTAGTCTTATCTTATCGAAACGCGAGTAGAGTGAAACTAGGTAACCTAGGAATACTAATACTAGTCATATCTGCATAGCCCATGCCTGTTATTGTTATATTTAATTTAAGTACCTAAATAAAATTATTAGCAGGACTAAGTTGATTGGTACACGCATCGGATAAACTGATAGAGCGTGGGACGTGTGTACCATACCGAGGTATTCTGCAGAAACCAATATCTACCTAGAAGGAGTTAGCAATTACATACTATAGTAGAAAATATTATATTATTTTTAGGAACCTTTTATTAGACAGCGCTAAGTTGTTGTTTGTTTATAATGAATGACACTATGTAGTTCTTTGTTGTTTAAAAACATGTACGTTCTCCAATACCAAAATAAAATACTTGGACACGATAGGTACCTATATTTAGTGATCTTAAAATACGATTTGGTTCCCCGCTCCTCGGATATACCTATTTTACCTTTTGTGGGGTACGTGGGTATATAATACTCGTATTAAGAATTTATGATATACTCGTAAAGCAAGCGAAGACACGAAGACGTAAGATATGTGTCCATATTAAACTATAATGTCTTTATTTAATAAAAAAATACATCACATCGTTATCAATGAATATTAGATGAATAAGTTCATTAAAACGGTAAGTATGATATTTGGTAGGTTGCTCGAATTAATCCTTTTATCCCGTCGCGTCGATATATTACTACGTCTACTACCTATAATGGACCCGAAAAAAATCGGATGCCGCCAATTTATACCTACAACTTTCTACTTACTTACGTAATCTACAATAAACGTTTATATCTATTTACTGTTCAGTCTGGATGATAAGGCTTTAAGTACCTCGTATGTCTGAAAATTTATGAATAATTAACATAATTATTATCTTTTAATATGAATTTACTTATCAGTTAATGCCCTATACTATATTTCATCATGTATAGGCATTTTTTAAAATAAATATTACATAACCTAGTATCAGATAGGTATTTTTCATCACTAAAGTAGCTCATTACATCATTCAGTGTCATCAGTGAATAAGTGCAAAACAGAACATAGGCACCTCAATACCACAAAAAATGTAAGCGAGGAATATACCTACGTATGGTGGTGAAGAAATGCGGACGGAGGGTAAAAACTCGCTGACTCTGCATTTAGGTGCAGTCCCCATCGAGCGGGTCTAGAAATTCACCTACCTGGGTAGTGTGGTGTCAGAATCTGGAGGGACTGAAGACGACATCTCTTCAAGGATAGCCAAGGCTAGAGCGACTTTCGCGCAACTCCGCCCCATATGGCAGTCTAGGAAACTGACGAGAGGAGTAAAATTAAAAATCTTCCGATCCAATGTTAAGACCGTGTTGCTGTATGGGAGCGAGACGTGGAGAGTAACGAAAGACATCACGCAGCGAATCCAAGTCTTCGTCAATCGATGCTTACGACAGATTCTTGGTATATTCTGGCCCGAAAAAATTACAAATGAACACCTCCTAGAACTCTGTCACGAAACCCCGATCGGACATCAGATCACGCGCCGCAAGTGGACTTGGATAGGCCACACCCTCAGAAGAGACCCAGACCACATACCATGGCAAGCCTTAGAATGGACCCCACAAGGCAAAAGGAGACGTGGACGGCCAAAGCAATCCTGGCGGCGCTCGGTGGCATCCGAGATAAAGACGATCGGGCTGTCATGGCCTGAGGTGAAGCTCGCAGCTCGAGATAGATCGCGATGGCGACGCACTGTGGACGCCCTCTGCCCCACCTAGGGGACTTAGGACTTTAAGTCAAGTAAGTCAAGATGGTGCTGCTGGTAGTCATTTGAAGATTTAAGTACCTACCATACGATGACAGAATATTTAGTGCAATCGCCCCTAATTTCTAGTCAGAATAGGTACTTATTTATACTGGTTGATATTAATTTCTTAAAGCTCGAAGCATCGAAGAAGATTTCTTCTTCTCTAGAGAAGCACCAAAGAAGAATTCTTCTTCTCTTCTAAGAGAGAAGAAGAAGAAGTCGACCGAACATTTTTGCTTAAGCATAATACATATACCTACATATAATATTCATAGACACTTGCCTGCTTAGTTACGTTATGTTTAAGCAAATTTTCAAAATTTCAAAATTTATCATTGAACTGCCATTTTGTAGGTCGATTGTCGATTGTGGGCTGCTGCCAAAATAAAGCTACAACGTTGTCTAGAGAAAATCTTAGAACATGTGACTTACCTTACGTAAATAATATGACTAACTCTGCTTAGGTATGTTTTTACGACAGCCTAGTTAAAGTAGGTTTTGTGTGAACGTCAAATCTTTAACATTTCTAAGACGGTGACGTTTTAAACAGTAGGTATACCTATTATAAATAAATAATCGTTGTGTAAAAAAATGTTTATTGTTTTCACAGAGATAATTTTACACACGTCATATCTGTCAATAAGCTGATGGCGCTGAAAGATAAGATTTATAAAGAGCGTATTGAATTTCCGAATTGTTTTAAACACTATTTCATTCGTCATTACACTAAAGTCATAAAATAATTTATATTGAACCAATATTAATCCACTCGTTATTAGCCTAATAGCTAAAGGTCATTAACCGACATTTTACTTGCGCACTACCCACATACTAGATCTAAGTATACTTCAGCATAGCAAGTGGGTCTTACTTTAAATTGCGATGGAAAATTACCGGGCGAGCGTGCAAAAATCTAGCCAGTAAACCTGACCATATGGTCAACAAAAATAACATTGACAAATATAAATCTTACTCTAAGGAGATAAGATTCACAATGGTTGCATGTTTTAGGCCAGGCTGCAGAGGTCGTTCGCATTATTTGCAACACGGGTGGACTTTGCCCGGTATGGTGGCGATTGATTGGTATCGTCAACATCAATTGTTCGCTATTGATCGTGATTGATCACAAACCGACATGTCGCGGCATCTAGATTCCCACGTAACTGACAACGATGAGCATGGATCAGCTGTAATGATAACACATATTTATGATACATACTGGTAATTTTACCATACTTCTGCTACTTTGTCGTATTTTACGATTTTACATGCATGGTTAGTCTTTTAAGCATTAATAATGCTATAATATATTTGTACATATATTTAGCATAATACAAATAAATAAATAAAAATACCTACATAACTTTGTATATCTCTTTGGTGTTGGCAAAGTATTTAGCAATAGAAATATCGTTGATCTATGAATCAAAACAAATGTAAGTAGGTACTTAATCGTCGTATTTGATTCGAGTGTAAACGTTTTAACTATTAATAGGTACCTACGTTAAATTTTCAAACAAGGTGCATTGAGGTAGGTATTCTGCAGAAACCGGATATAACTAGAAGGAGTTAACAATGACATACCTACTCGTACTGTGGTAGAGAGCTACTTAAGAATCGTTTTAGATTAGAATTAATTAGGTCATACGGAATATCTATGTAGGTAAGCCTAGACTATAGAATTACGTACATCGAAAACCGGGTATCTAGAATATATTGCAGCAATCTAGTTTTGAACTAGTTTCAACTAATCAGAAAGGTCAAATGTATACGTCCTTTGGTCCTATCATGTTTTAGTAATTGACTGAGCGGTAAAGGTCCATTTGCATAGGTAGCAACGATCACAGAAGACTCATAAAAGGTATCTTGGCGATAAATACTTCCTATCGTTTGTACATGGTCTACAAAACCGTAACGATTCAGTTTACCTTATAAAATGTGAGTATATCCTTACATATTTATCTTACCCATTTTAGTTTGCTTACGTAATAAATGTAATAATACGTAACTCCAACGTCTTCAACAAGGAATATTTTAGTAGTGAATAAGTGATTACACTTGTTTAATTAGATAAATTACGTGCATAACAGAAAATTCTCAGCCAAGGTCGTGGGCTCAAGATGGACTTTGGTCGGAATACGCCAATTGACATCGTAATGAAATCTGTCAACAATGCTCAATTAAGGTGATTACAATAAATAGGAGGAAGTAATTAACAGATGAGATTGTTACTTTAAACTAATATTGAGTCTACTGTGGAAGGAGGAGGTCTAATGTGGAAGACACAGCTTGAGTAGGCCCCCCATAAGGTAGACTGATGACCTGGTGAAGATCGCAGGAGTCCGCTGGATGCGGGTGGCGCAGGACCGGTCATTGTGACATTTTTTGGAGGAGGCCTAATATGTTCAGCATTGGACGTCTTTCGCCTATGATGACGATATGATGATGATGAATGTTGAGTCTGTGGGTCTTCCATGTCCGTGTCAATACTCTTTATGGCACACCTCGTAACATAAAAAAGAAACTAACAAAAAAAAATCTTAAAGGTAGAGGTAACACAATGCAAGACATGAAATAAAGAAATTAAATGAACAAGTTTATTAATTACGACACGTTAATAAATATACACATATAAAGTAAATGTAATATATAAGTTATATCCAAACAATTGTAATTGTTTTCAAAGTCTGTAAGATACATTTACTTAGACTGTATACCGCAAACAGTACATATAATATAGCTCGTCTCGTCAGTTTATGTTAGAGCTCTGGCCTGCTACCACGAACACTGAAGTTCGTGAATTTCGGGATTTTGTCTCTGTCACTCCAACGAAGGCGTTATTAGAGTGACAGAGAAAAATCCCCGAAATTTGCAAACTTCGGTGTTCGCGGTAGCAGGCTAGAGAATATGATTCGGATTTTATTGCTGTTCTACTCTCACTCACAAAATATGAGCGTGGGCGTGCTGATAAACTTATTTATTGTTCAGTACGTCTAGTGCTAATTTACCGCTCTAGGGCTGTAATTAACAGTTTGCGTATCGATGTTTAATAATCCTGAATATATCTTTTGCACTTGTATAGTAACATACTACCGATTGGATTAGAGACTAACTAAATTCTAAGAACAAGCTAACGAAATGTCATAGATCACAGTTGACAGATTTATTTGGTTACAGGTATTGTTCCTGCCTATGGTCGTGTACGTTCCTGCTTTAGCATTTAATCAATGTGAGTATTATTTTTCGCTTTACCGGTGATAAGTTATCTATCTATTAATTTACTGACCTTCAAATGTCTAATTTGTTTGGAGGCTAAATGAATCCCTACGTGAAATCAACTAATCTGTATTCTTTTGTTTATTTTACTTCTTAATCATTCAGTTATTCATTGTTGGAATTATATGCTTACAATGTGATCATTGTAATACTGATTTCAACTGGATAGCGACAGCGGATTTTTAACTATTATTTCGTTTGGTAGATTTGTTATCAGGGTCAGGCTAAAAGTAATGTTATTACTTCTGTAAATTATATTAATATCAACAAAATCAATATCAATATTTTTTTGTATACATATAAATGTTCAATTTAGAATCTTGATTACAAATTCCAAAAACGAATGTAATCGAAATTTGATTACATTTTGCCCCACTCTAAGAATAAAAGATATTTAAAAAAGTTTACAACATTCACCAACCAGTAGGCTTAGCCCAGGATTAGTGCGACAATAATATGTCGCCGCGAGATAGACTACGAGTATTCATCACTCTTTTCATCATGTAGGTACTTACTTAGTTAGTAAAAGATGGGAAATCTATCTCACGGCGACATACTTACTGACATACCAATCATGTGCTAAGCATACTGGTACACGGGATTAAATAAATAGTAATTAAGTAGGTACCTACTTACAATATTTAACTTATCAGGAAATAGGCTTAGATACAGTTTCATGCCATTTAATTTGCAAGCTTTGTTTTTTTATTTAATTCCAGTGACGGGATTCAACGTTTTTTACGTGGGCGGCATAATGGTGGCCATTTGTGGTGTTTATACTGCATTAGTGAGTACATACTGTATTGTTTGGCTTGCATTACTTTCTTTATGTATTTAATTATTGACAAAGTGCTTGTTTTTATATGCTTACATCAGCATTGATTTTAGGAATATAACTTGAACAAAATTGATTTTAATTGGGTCTTTAAATTAATGGAACATTTTGATAATGAATACCAAATGATCCAAATAATATAGATAGTTCAAGATTAATTATTGCCATAGTAATGGTTGCTTTATTTTATTACGAGCATCAATTGATAACACTATACATTTACACAGGGTGGTCTAAGAGCAGTAGTGTGGACGGACTCAGTGCAGACTGGAGTGATGTTCATCGGCGTGATTTTGGTGGCGGCGGCGGGCACCGTCGCTGTTGGCGGCTTTTCCTCAGTACTGGGCGTTGCCACTGAGTCCGGCAGGGTACAGCTCGCCAAGTGAGTCAGCTTTTGTTATACAAAATGATCTAAGAGCAATAATGTGTACTGACTCCGTGGAGACCGAAGTGATGTTCATCGGCGTGATTTTGGTGGCGGCGGCGGGCACCGTCGCTGTTGGCGGCTTTTCCTCAGTACTGGGCGTTGCCACTGAGTCCGGCAGGGTATAGCTCTCCAAGTGAGTCAGCTTTTGTTATACAAAATGGTCTAAGAGCAGTAGTGAGGACTGACTCCGTGCAGACTAGAGTGATGTTAATCGACGTCATTTTGGTGGCGGCGGCGGGCACTGTTGCTGTCGGCGGCTTCTCCTCAGTACTGGGCGTGGCCACTGAGTCCGGCAGGGTACAGCTCGCCAAGTGAGTCAGCTTTTGTTGTATAAGGTTATTTACGAGCAGTTGTGTGAACGGACTCAGGGAAGACTGGAGTGATATCATCGGCGTCATTTTGGTGGCGGCGGCGGGCACTGTTGCTGTCGGCGGCTTCTCCTCAGTGCTGGGCGTCGCCACTGAGTCCGGCAGGGTACAGCTCGCCAAGTGAGTCAGCTTTTGTTGTATAAGGTGGTTTACGAGCAGTTCTGTGAACGGACTCAAGGAAGACTGGAGTGATATTCATCGGCGTCATTTTGGTGGCGGCGGCGGGCACTGTCGCTGTCGGCGGCTTCTCCTCAGTACTGGGCGTCGCCACTGAGTCCGGCAGGGTACAGCTCGCCAAGTGAGTCAGTTTTTGTTGTATAAGGTGGTTTACGAGCAGTTCTGTGGACGGACTCTGTTCAGATTGGTTGGAGTGATGTTCATCGGCGTGATTTTGGTGGCGGCGGCGGGCACCGTCGCTGTCGGCGGCTTCTCCTCCGTGCTAGGCGTGGCCACTGAGTCCGGCAGGGTACAGCTCTCCAAGTGAGTCAGCTTTTGTTGTATAAGGTCATTTACGAGCAGTTGTGTGAACGGACTAAAGGAAGACTGGAGTGATGTTCATCGGCGTGATTTTGGTGGCGGCGGCGGGCACTGTCGCTGTCGGCGGCTTCTCCTCAGTACTGGGCGTCGCCACTGAGTCCGGCAGGGTACAGCTCGCCAAGTGAGTCAGCTTTTGTTATACAAAATGGTCTAAGTGCAATAGTGTGGACTGACTCCGTGCAGACTGGAGTGATGTTCATCGGCGTCATTTTGGTGCCGGCGGCGGGCACTGTTGCTGTAGGAGGATTTTCCTCCTTGGTTGGCGTGGCCACTGAGTCCGGCAGGGTACAGCTCTCCAAGTGAGTCAGCTTTTTTATACAAGGTGGTTTACGAACAGTAGTGTGGACGGACTCTGGTCATCGGCGTCGTTTTGGTGGCGGCGGCAGGCACCAACGCCGTCGGCGATTTCTCCTCATCACTGTTTCTCTCACATGTTAGTATAGGCACGGATACTGAGTCCGACAGTAAATTAAGACAATGTCTGTTATAAAAGATGATCTAAGAAGCAGATTGAGGAGGAATGATCGACGGGATACTTGCATTTTCAAATATGTTGGAGACGTACTCAACACTATTTAAGCCTCAACACTTACTACGTAACTTACTTACTTATTGCAGTTTTTTCTTACCTACTCTTGCCGAAAAGTATATTCTGAAGTAAGTAATTGTGACATTCATTGCAATAAAAAAATGGCAATGTAAACATTTTCATTGCTAAGTAGATAATAAACAAACCGTTATAACGATACCATGCTGTGTAAACAATACCGTCTTTCTTATCAGAAAACTTATGTAGACTAAGGCTAATGTAATCAGCTGAGTAAAAGTTATGACGGCATTGACATAATACCCACTTATTTATATAGCCGCTTAACATTTTTAATAGTTTAGTTAATAAGGTAATTAACAGATTAAATAGGTAATTACATTGGTAAGTGCTTAAGCATTCACATTTAAATAAATGCTTTATTGTTCTTAACTATCAAGGCATATTTACGAATAGAGGGAGTAGTTACCGTGATTAATCTAAAAGGTAATTTTTTTAAATGTTTGCATCTATCTTTTAGCTTCTTTAGGGTGCCGTAGTAAACAAGGAACCCTTATAGTTTCGCCATGTCCGTCTGTCTGTCTGTCCGCAGCTTAGTGGCCGTTAGTATTAGAAAGCTTGTATTTGGTACACTTACGAGTATACCTACATGTTATTAATCATACCAACAAAGTGCTAGAATAAAAAATAGTTTTTTAGTACAGATGGTGTATTTTTAGGCTCTAGTGCGAGAAGTGTGTCATTTTACGTCAGGTTTGAAACTTCGGAGGGCCATCTCGTTACTTATCATGAACATTGTATTCCAAAATAGTACGCGCCTGCAATTGGAATTCTAGTGCTTCATTGTTATAATTCAAATTACGACAAGGTAGTGTCTTTGAGTTACAGCGTTGTTCATGATAAGCGTCGATCTGTACTAAAAAACGTCGTACGAGACACGTGCAAAAACGAAATTCGTAAGTCGTGTCGATTTAAAACACTCCGGATATCGATCGTGTTTTAAAACATCGCAGCTCGTTTCGAATTTCATGTTTTTCGCACTTGTGTAGTAAAGTACTATTTGGGTACCTTCCCAACTGGTAAAGCGGGATGATTTTTTTTATTTGCTGTAATCATATAATGTGGGGTATCATTGAATAGGTCTCTTTAAAAGAGTAAGGGTCGTCGAAGAAGAAAGTTTTTTCTAGTTTTTATTCTACCACTTTGTTGGCATGATTAATATGTAATTGTAAACCTGTACAAAATTGGAGATTTTATAGTATTAACGGCCACTGAGATATCCTGCGGACAAACGGACAGACGGACAGACGAACAGACGGACAGTCAGACAGTCGGACATGGCGAAATTATAAGGGTTCCGTTTTTGCTATATTGGTTACGGAACCCTAAAAACCGGTTAAGTTTACCGGGCAATCTAAGCCAGGCCCAGGGCCCAGGGCCAATGAATTATAGAATACCTCTGGTTTACTGAAAGGTCAAATAGCAAATGATAATATTGATCATAAGTGCCTTCCTGGGGGTTACCAAGACGTACTAATGAGGGTCTGTTTAGGTCAAGAAAGGGACAAGGCTATACAAGTCGTATATCACTGTCCCTTTCCCTGAATCGCATTAGTACGTCATGGTAACCCCCCCTGGATGCTTAGCCAAGTTGCCAATCGCTAGCGCTTAGTAGCGTATCGTAGTTTTCCCTCTCTGTCACTCTTGCATATTAGTGCGACAAAGACAGTTAGCTGCCTTTCGCTTACGATTGACGTTTAAGCGCTAGCGATTGGCAACTTGGCTAAGCACCCTGTTGTCAACAGTTGGAGTTTCTCCCCATACGAGCGGCAGACAGGATGGGGTGCAGTGGTAGGGGGCATGCTGTATTGGACCTGCTTCAACTCCGTGAACCAAACCATGGTGCAGCGGTACATCGCGCTACCGTCGAAACGGCAGGCCATATAGTAAGTCAAATGGAATCTTTCTCTTTAGCCTACAGCCTTTAGGCTGCGGCTCCATTGAGGCGGTGAGGAGCGGAGATGTGCAAAATTGGCCAATGAGACCGCATGACAGTGTTTCGAATTTTGAATTTGAAGAAAGTAATTGGTCAATTTTGCCATTCTGCAGTGGTATAAGTAATAAAATGTATGAGAATGTAAAGGAACGAAAAGTAACATGACTATTTCCATACATTATTATGGTCACGTGACTTATCGATTGCAGAATGGCATCCTGGCTAGGCCTGCTGTCCTCATTTTGGAAAGGGTTGGATATAGATGTTGAAAAACACAAGTTTGAATCACATAATAGTACATTGTATGAAATTACTAACGAGAGTATTAGAAGCCCGACGGCGTAGGCGGAGGGCTTTTAATAACTCGAGTTAGTATTCCGCTTATCAACAGTGATGCATACAATGTGTTTCATCACACTTACCGACAAAAAAATAAGTGTTAAGACAAAATATTATTAAATGACGTACTGACATATTTCTATTAATTTACCTCGCCTAGGGAATTTCGCTTTTCTATTACTCCCGCTATGCATGCAAGCAATGGCGCGCTTAGACAGCAAGTGTGATGAAAACATAATTTTAACTTATTGCAAGCAAGCGACAAACATTTCAGAATGGACATGTCACGTTTAACCTTGATTCCTCTGCCTACTTATTATGTTTGATTTAGTCCGTCATCGTTAGAATCTACGTCAATTGACCACCATTACAAGTAGGTGTATATTAATTAGCTGAAACGACACCGTGCGACTACGTGCATTGTCAGGTAGCTGAGATCGTTATGCTATTTAGACTAATATGCGCTTTATGACTATCGTACACGTCACGCGATCTATGTAGACCGAGCATGTCCGGCACTAATATTATATGACGTAGCTAGCGCTACCTAGAATTCATAATATAATTACTTATTTAAATTACCGTTAAACATACTCGTAGCATTGCTAGCAAAATTTGGGAAAGCCTATTGTAGCTTTCCTGGTTGTCTATCAACTGACGTGATGTTCTTGTAGTTATCAATCTTCTCGAACCTGTAACGTAGGTTTGGGCTCATGCATAAATCATGTGATGTTTTTTTGGCTACTTTTTGACCCCCCCCTCCCCCATGGTGATGTTTGGTGAGTTTCTTGGCTAGCCCCCCCCCCCCCTAGCAGTCTCACGTGTATTTTTTTCATTCAACTTTTCACGTTCGCTCGCCGAAATTGACAATATTTCTTAGTTTGTTCATCATAAAAAAATACACGTGAGGTCTCCTTGTACCCCCCCTCCCCTACCGTGATCTTTCGTGATGTTTTCTTGGACCCCCTCCCCCCCTATAGGACCTCGCGTGATTTATGCACAAGCCCTTTACAACCTCCATTATGGCTTATTTTTTTGTCTGATGATCAGAGTCCGGAATTCTGGTAGCATTTTTGAGCTGTCATAGGGACTTCTCGTTTGTCGACTACCGATTATACATATGTATATCGATAAATACAAAATACAGTGTAAAATAATTATGATTACAAGTAAAAGTTAACAATAGACGGTCTTATCGCTCGTGAGCGATCTCGTTTAGATAACTTTTGAGTGGCTGAAAATGTTAAATAGAGATTTGCAACATGATATCATAAGGCTCAATAGCAATTCTCGTAGCAATTTCTTCCGAAAAATGTTTAATAGCCATAAGAAATCCACAAATATTAATCATCATCATCATCATCATTAATTTCTATTTATATAATTTCCAAAAAGTTGGTATCCAAAGGTTATCTAAAAGAGATCGCTCATTAGCGATAAGACCGGCTGCGGTTACTTCTATTTGTAATCATAATTATTTAACATTGTATTCTGAATTTATCGATATACTTATGTATAATCGGTAGTCGATAAACGAGAAGTCCCTATGACAGCTCAAAAATGCTACCAGAATTCCGGAGTCTGCTGATGATCATAAGTGCAGGTAATATGCCTATAAAGAATGAACTATTTATATTCTTATTTTTTTCTTGGACACATCAAAAAGCCGCGTTTTCACTTAGTGTTCTGAGCGAGCATTAATTTGTTCGTGGGCTGACGAATGAAAATTTTGCTACGTCAAATTCTGTTTTCATCTGCACAAAAACAAACGAATGCTAGCTCAGAACACTAAGTGGAAACGCGGCTTAACCCTTAAATGCATTGCATAGTGATGTATATATGCATCATGTATTCTGGACTCTATTGACAGCATGTCAGAATTCAAATTTTTTTGAATAGGTTTTTGTCAAGGTCATGCATTTAAAGGTTAAGGAAACACACTTACATGCTCAATACCTATCCACAGCGCTCTAGCCATGTTCTGCGCTGGTGCAGTCCTGGCCATATCTCTCTGTGTGTGGTGCGGGTTAGCTGCGTGGGCCGCGTGGGTGCAGGGCGGCTGCGACCCTGGAGGCGTGCCGCTCGTGGACGACCGTCTCCTACCCGCGTTCGTGACCTACATCAGCAGGCTTCAGCACTTGCCAGGGTTGGCCGGGGTGTTCCTGGCTGGCGTGTTTGGAGCTGGCTTGAGGTAAGCGTAGTACTGGTAGACCTCTCTACGGGTGGTGTGAGCTGGACGCGTGTGCACGTAGATGATTTACTATTTGCGCTGCGTTCGTTACTCACATCAGTAGGTGGCTGTTATTGATTTGTGATTGCAGTAGGTTCTTGCCGGGGATGACCAGGGTCAGACGTCTGACGTTTTTAAAGCTGACTTGAGGTTCGTGCAGTGCCATAATCAAGCGCGGATCCAGGGGGGGGGGCAATGGGGGCACTTGCCCCCCCCCCCCCCCTCACACTAGACTTTTGTATGCTTAAGTGCAGTTTTATGTATAAAATACTATCATGTCATAGGGCAGTGCCCCCCCCTCAACGAAGTTCTGGATCCGCGCCTGGCCATAATACCTCTCTATATGTGGTGCAGCCTGGTTGCGTGTGCTCGTGGATAATCTATTGTCTGCGCTGAGTTATTAGTACTGAGGTCAACAAATTTTAAGAAGTATACTTTTAAGGTCTAGGTGGTAAAGGAAAACCTATCGTAATATGAAGTATTTCAAATTCATGCTGTTCCACTTAGGTAGTCAAACTATTATTCGTTTGTTGCTTAGTTGAGACCAAGTATAGTTAAATATTTTAATTTTTACTTAGTAACCGATAACTGATAACAGTGATAACTTATATTTTTTATGTAAATAAACCTTTGACCGGAACATAATCAGTTATATTTATTTCTTACGAACCATCCGAATCGGGATCTGCTGACCTTTCTCTTTCAATTTGGGGCTCATATTAAGACAGTTCTCCGGTCCAAAGGTCCAGTCCGCAAATTGACTTGATACCATTTCACCGATTCTTGATATTTTAAGTATTTAACTCCTTTAACATACTTATGGTTGAATTTTCTCTTTCCTAGCTCGCTGTCAGCAGTCCTGAATGCTTGCGCTCTAGTGGCGGTAGAAGACATTATGCGTGGCTGGCTCCGTTGGCACCTGAAGCCGATGTATGAAGGCATCATCGCCCGTGTGGTGACCGTCGTACTTGCCATCATATCTCTCGTCATGCTGATCGTCATTGAGAAGCTGGGCGGAGTGCTGGGTGAGTATATGTTTAGGAATATAGGCCCTACTCTAAGGACTTTCATCATCATATCTGCCGAAAGACGTCCACTGCTGAACATAGACCTCCCCCAAAGATTGCCACAATGACCGGTCCTGCGCCACCCGCATCCAGCGGACTCCTGCGACCTTCACCAGGTCATCAGTCCACCTTGTGGGGGGCATACCTCTAAGGACTTTGCGTGAAACAAATTTGTAGATATGTGCATCGTATGCATACAGAGAAATTAACAAAGTTAAATTACAAATCCGTTTACAAGCAAAAACTCGTTCAAAGATCATCTTGCTTAAATATTTGTCTTTATAAAACTGTCGATACGTTGACGTTCATGGATTGACATATACCCACTCGTTTATCTCAAGTAATGCTGTGTAAATTATCTGCCAATACGGATACGATACATCAATGACATCGAGTGTTCTGATTTGTGTTGCGATGTAATCAGATCTATTACTCACTGATACACACATCAGATTTTGAGATAAGATACATAATAGGATGAAGATGAACTTTAAACTCTGATAGCATATTTTCTACAGATGACAAGTATGTATAACCATGTGGATAGCTAAACAATGTAAATGTTGCAGCCGTAAATCATGATATAATGGTAATTTTATAGCTGTTAAAGGTTGTGTTATGATAATAATATACCTATGGTCTATGTATCATGAGGTCCGTTTTATTATCAACTTACTTAATTAGGTACCACAAATATCTGTAGATTGTGTAAATTACTATTAGAACATGGGTTTTAACTACAGGTCTAGCGATAAAATGAACCTGTTCACTGCGTTCCTGAATGAAATCGGGCAGAAGGGGTAACAAGTAACGAGTCTCATTTCTCTCTCTTGCTATACACGTGAAAATATTGTACCTATGTATTACACTCCTTCGGCTCCGCATCCATACCGCAGAAGCTGACTTAAACGGCCTGACGGCCTAGCCAAGATGTCATTCTGCCATCGTATACGATAAGCGATAAGTCACGTGATGTATAATAATGTATAGAAATGGTCACATGACTTTTCATTCGAATCTGTCATTCTCATACATTTACTACTTATCGCTTATCGTACCTATACTATTACAGAATGGCATTTTGGGTAGGGCTGCTGGAACTAGAACACGCATTGACCATAACATTGTTGACAGGCGTCGCAACAGCGCTCTCCGCGATCGCAGCCAGTGCCACCTGTGGCATATTCACCCTGGGTATGGCGTTTCCCTGGGTCGGGCCCCGGGGCGCCATCGCTGGCGCCATCGCGGGCGCCGTGGTCGCCGGTACTACGTCCATGGGCATCCAGGCCGCCTCCGCCCAGGGTCTGAGGGCGCCCCCTCTTAACTTCACGTTGGAGTGTGTTAAGAATTCGTCGTATGTGGCACCTGCTGATGTTTTAGTAAGTTTAGAGTTTATAACGGAGGATTGAGAAAAAAATGGATATCATATCATATGGCAATGTGCCATCATAATAGTAGACTGTAATCCGATTTGCATCTTAAATATTGCCAGCAAAATGTTCAATGTATCCAAAATTTCAATAGCTAAACTATCGGCTTGGAAAAAGTTTTTTGTAAGACATGGCAAGATGACTCTCGATCATATTATGCGTATGTAGTTTGAAAGACAGAGAGCGAGAGAGAGAAAAAGAGAGATAAGAAATGGTTTTATTTCCATGCACTATGCCGTGATGGGACAGATTTAAACTGACGGCAAAAACAAAAGCCTACCTTTAGATAAACTCATCCTTTACTATAGTAACAATTTATCAACAGGACCCAGAAACAATATTCCCACTATTCCGCGTCTCCTACCACTGGATCGCGCCGCTCGGTCTCTTCACAACGCTCATCGTGGGTGCCGTGATGGGGTACTTCCTCGACAACAAGTCGTCCATCGTGATGGATCGGGAGTTGTTCACGCCGGCAATATGGCGCTGCCTACCGCTGGAGGCCCACGAGCGAGCCGGCGAGGTGCGGAGGGCCGCCATGTTGGATAAAGATGTGGAGCCTGCGCCAAATGCGCCGCTAATATTAACCCCTGTGGGGGCAAAGGTAATGAACACAAAATAATGGACAGATACAGTGTGTGGAGTTGCCGATTTCTAAGAATGAACTTTTGACAGTTATAGATTAATCCTTATTAATATGAGGGTAAACTGTCAAATGTTCGTTAGAAATCGGCAACTATAGTTAAAGTTGGTTGCACCAAACTGCCTGTCAGCGTTGAATTTTTTGCAGACGTTGATGCTGTTTATTTTTTAATTACTATTTCTGATAGCACCAACATCTGCAAAAGATTCAACGCTACCGTCTACACCATTTCATCTAGAGTTCAAATTTACCTTTAAAAGCTTACTTTACATAAGCAGCACACGTCATAACATAAACAAGTAAGAAACTGAGATAAGTAATCGTACTTTCGCACTAAATACTAAACCCCTTATTCATAAAAGTCTCCTAACTTAGCAAGCCGTTAAGTATGGTTTGTTCCTTTCGGTCTTATCAATATGTATTTATGAGTGAGAGAGACAAACAATAATTAATAATAAGGGGGTAAATCAGTAGCACATGTGAGACAAACGCCTGTTAAAATTATTGCGGCAAATTCAATTCAGCGACTACAGTCGATTGTTTTGTTACAGGTTGAGATGAATGGAGAAGCCAGCAGATGACCTGTGTTCTGAATCTGATTGAAAGGTCTGAATTTTAGCTTAAAATATGTTTATGGCATTACGTCTACTACACTTGACTACGGAGTAGAAGCATTATTACGTTTAAGAAAGTTTGTTCAAGTAGGTAAATAACTAAATACAAATTTACTGATTTAAATATTCTTTTCGACCTTACTGTAGATATACAGGTGCGGCGAGTTGCAAAACCTGTTATATTTTGGATGGATTTCTTACACAAAGTGTCCATGCATTTTTACAGCCTATCGTAACATTCGCAACTATATAACAAGAATTAGTATTATGTATTTTGGCTGTTCGGCTCTGACTAAGCTGGTGGTAGTTGTATACTGCTATGACGCAATAAATATGATAAAGGCCTTTGTTATTTAGTTACAGTTTTCCCAGGAAAATAAATGTAACTTACCTAATAATAGTAATAATCACCTATCTTAATATGTCTAGCGAAAGCTGAGGTATAACTAAGCTTTCGGCTTGGGCCTGTGCAAAAACGTTTGTGTAGTATATTAAAAAAAAACTGTAGTCGCACGGCCCAAAACTAATGTAATTAATTGTGATAATGTAAATTCATTGACAAATAAATGTAAAGACGCGAATACTGTACGATTTAGTGAAAATAATTCAGTTGGACTACGTATAGTCAAAATCACCCAATATGCGTTATGTTTGAGTTTATTTGACTATGCTTCCTATATAATATCACTTTATGTACCTACACAGACAAATCTACGGTATACATTTAAATATAATTTATCGATTATTTCGCGTATTGTGCCCAAAAACCCTCTGATCCTTTTGATATCCAGGAAAGTAAGACTGTCGATCTCATTGCAGACGTATTAAAAGATATAATTTTAATTGTTATGCTTATGTGTGAAGGTAGTATAACGTTTGTAACATTTATCAACGTAAGATAATTATGTAATTTTTATTACGTAGACAATTGACTACTTACTGGGGTAACAGGATAGTGGTAATCCGTTTTAAACAACGCAAGACAAGTATTTAATTTCAGATAAGTATATTTTTTAACTTAAATAGCTGTCTAGTGGTGAATATTATTGCGTGACTACCATTATCATTTCGTAGATTATGTAGTAAAGATTTGGGCACATTTAGGACCTGTGTCACCATCTCCAAATAAACGTACGTCAGGGTCGCGTTTTATAACGTTACAATTTCACTGTTTGCCTCTCTAACGCACGCACGTATTGGCTAGTAATAGAGGCAAACAGCAAAATTGTAACTTAATAAAAAGGGACCCTGATGTATGCTAGCTGTCCTTTCTTCAATACAACTGGATAAAAGGATAGAGATAATCATATCTCAACGGATATATTTATCCGAGCATTGAGACACAGGCCGTTAGTATCATATTTTAAGTATCAAGATGGAAATAAATGGTTACGAGAAATAATATGTACAGGCATTGGTCTGTTTATGACCTAGTTACCCCCTCGTAAAGTTCTTTTTGACTTATTTTTCCTGTCACCAGTTATTTTAGTTACCTACTTCTAGCAAAAAGACCGGGGCCAACGTAATTATAAGTCATTATTATTGGATTGAATGCAGAGAATATTACAAACTCGTATAATATATGTGCAGAAAATATGGTGATAGTTTTTTTGGTGCTGTAAGTTTGAGTTTACACACCTACTGTGATTATTGTCTCATTCTTATCTACACAGCTTATGTCTATTGTCTCGCATTGCTATGTGCAAAAAATACTCATACCGTTCGCCAGTAAACATTAAAAAAAAGTATACAAACCTAAAAAAATGCATTATTTCGTAATCATACAATTTTATAACATAATCTTGGTTTCATCTCATCACCAACTTAAAATCTTTAACCCTGAAATCACACACATATTTAATTAAAATTGTTAAAATTTAAATATATATCTGCTAACTAACGTGTTTCACAATGTGTCAAAGACGTCAAATGTTATTGAAATTCAGCCATATTTGTTTACATTTTTTTGTTTTTTACTGGCGAACGGTAAACATATTTTATTGTATTCATGAATTAAATTATGTGAAATATAATATTAGTGGTCGGAACTTTGGATGCAAAACTTTAACAAAACTACAACTAGGATAGTGGTAAATTGTTGATATAAATGATTAAAATTCATGGTTCATTCATAGGCTGCATAGCAACTTTGTTACTCCCATGTATCCATCTTTTGTTTATGTAATTTAGGCACAACTAAACTCCACTGAAATATATGTTTAGTACTAAATGTAACTTATTTTTATAGTTTTAAGTAGGTTTATGTTTTTCGTAACAGTATTTTAATTGTATTCTTTAGTATTTTTTTCGATTGTAACTTAAATTTGGTTAAATAGAATGCACAAATATTTTATGTCTTCATAGCCGAAATATTATTACAAATTTTCTTTTTCATTTAACTGAATTATTCTACTTTACAATGCTACTTAATTTTTATTTTTACATAGTACTTAATTATTAATTTAAATAGGTACCTACATTATATTCTTAGAGTTAAAACTGGTACTTTATGAATTGGCATGGGGCACCAAAATAAAGTAATAGGTAATGCCGCATGTTTCACCTAACTAAGTACCTATATTCATATTTCCCAGTGTTCAATTCCGTTTCAAGTAATGTTTCATGTTAAATAGGGTAGGTTATATTTTAGAAACATGATTTTTTATACCTGTTATTAATATTATAGGCTTCTAGATTTTCAAAGTGGGTACGGATTTTATTTCGTTAGTCAAAAATTAAATTTTTTGTATTTAACCTCATTAGCCAAGTGACAATGACCAACGCACTGTGAAAATTACTAAGTTTACATTGTTATGTTAATAATAAAATAATCACCTCTGTAAAAAATTTGTACCTACCCTATTGTGACAATAATTCTAGATTCGATATGAAATTCAATTTATGATCGAATGTCAAAGCAGGTCTTAGGCAATTATTTTCGGGTACCTATACCTATATACAAAACCTACAAAAAAAAGTCGAACTTCGACCATAGTGGCTTTTGTTGAGTAAATAGGATTGTAAATTATGGTGAGGTTTATGACCACTTTTGTTGGTGGGTTGGTATACTAGGGAACATAATATAATTTGCAGGTGGCAACTTTGCTTGTAAATGATTAAGGACCAAGTACCTGACTTTGAAATGTTGGAGAATGTATTTTTGTAATGATGTTTTTAATGTAAAATGTTATTTTATGTAAAACCTATAATTGAACGAAGTATACACATTTACGAATAAAGCTGTTTTTAATTTGTATTCCTGTTATGTCATCTTTGAATTGAAATAGAGTAATCATGGGGTTGCAGAAGGCCATAAAACAAAATTGTTTCTGAAGCAGAGCAATTGCAATGCTAAAGTTTTGAATCGTGAGTTCTGGAAAATTACAGAGATGAGGAAAATTACTTACATAAATATCAAGGTGTAAAATCGGCGCCTGATTCAGTTTTCTTGGTACGCAAATATGTAGACAAATAAATATAATAGGTATATTTAGTCATTCTTTACTATTTTCGTGATGTCTGATATCAAAAATTACACATTTAAATAATATACATACCTACTATACATACCTATGTATATACCTACTGAACATAGTCGACTTAGTCGAGTCTAAAAATATTTAGGTGTTATCTAAAGTACAATTATAAGGTCTAATCAACACAAAAGCTATTTTAATTTTGTATTTAGTTACACGGTTTGGATCAATTGAAATATTTGTAATTATAAGCGCTAACCTTGAATGATCTACTTGGGATTAGGTTGCCAAACGGATTACAGTTTCCACGAGCAACAGGGAATCCTCGGAAATGCGCTAGGGGGATGATATTGATGATGACATCAGAATAGGTTTATCCCCCTGATTTTCATGCGACGCCACGCGCAGCCGCTATTAAAACTCTCGCACAACTGACGACTTGAGGGATGTAGACACAAATTCACAAAGAAATACGTAACGAATGAAATTAGGTATTCTTATAAGATACATGTAACTTGTACTTGAAGGCTATGGATGGACAAGGAACTGGACAAGTAAGCTGCGACCATATATAACATTGTTCAATTGTGCCAAGATGGGTAGAACATAGTGCTTTTCTTAACACCGCGCATATTTCGGCGCAATATCTTTGACAAATGTTTATTGAATATAGCCAATCAAAACTTTGATGGACCAATCACAACTAGTTTTAAATGACGGTTTATGTTTTTATAGCTTTACATTGAAATTTATTACCGTGATGCATTGAAGAGGGGGTGACACTTGTCAACTAAAATTCAGGACCGTTTATGACACGAATTAATAAACTAGTACTCCGTGGTTTATGAAAGTCAATTTAGTATGGCGTGGGGCTTCCATGTTTTATTTGTTCGTAGCAAGTAAGGTAGTAAAGGTATAAAAGTTACACGCCAGATAACAGTAAAGAAATCTACGTGAGTTCTTATTACAAGGATAAGAGTGCAATAAATGACATATAAGTTCCTAAATGAGAGACGAAAAGTTGATTGTAGAAATCATTAGAGTTTACCGAAAATAAATATTTGAAAAAGTATAGTACGTCAAGCGCGGGGTGGTTGACCAAGAATGATAGCAGTAAAGCAACTTTAAGTAATTAGGAAAACTACAGCGACGTGAGCAGGGTACTTTTGGTTTTGGCGGCTGACGTTTGGACCCTCGGCTTTGCAGTGTTTTGTTACAGATCGTGCGCCTTTGGCTAGCTAAAGGCTCGGCCACGACATTGGTCTAAGGCGACCAGCGGGGAGCAAATCCATGAGTTGGAGCGGGATGCCGATATGGGTACTCCCTCTCGCACGTATGGTTTTCCGCTAAGCCGGTCGCCTTAGACCAATGTCGTGGCCGCGGCATAAAGCTTTAGTGTCCAACTTAGATCTTGGGCGCCGTTACTCGATCCTGAAGATCCCGAGACACTTATTTTACTCAATTTACAATGTAAAGCTGTGTGTTAGTGGTGTTTTAGATAACGAGAAGAATGAAAGAGCGAACTGTGTCAATTAAATGGCAGTTTGAAATCATAACGACGGTTGATGGTGTAGTGGTTGCTTGGAACAGTCGTGCAGTGGGGGAATGGTAGACAGCACAATACCACAATAAATACGAAAACAATTGCAGGTTGATCAGTTGACTTGAACAATTTCCTAATTTTTTCATAATATGATTTATTTCATATTGGCTTTATTTTATAAATAGAATCGTCCTGTAAGTAAAATTATACAAATGCCAAAAATTGTTTCAGGTTACCAAACCATTCTTTTTATTTTTTCTTTGCTTAGAATAGCGGTAGATTATGCATGCACAGAAAATTTACAGTGAACCATCCTAAGACGGGAACATAAATATGTTTCTTAGCATTCACGGCGGGTTTGCTTTGCCGCAGTATAACTTTTATTTATCTCACAATAAAATCGCTAATTTCTGGCAAAAAGGTCGTAAACCGACGGCGGTGCAAACGCGTTGGAGGCTCGATCGTAAACCGAATTGGCCTAGGAAGTGTTTAATTGCGAACAGAAGCTGATAGCCGAAATAAAGTGGGTTACAGTCTGCAGTTTCACTGCTTTCCTGACGTATAAATTCGCCATGGAGCTGTCGAAAATTGTTGTGTGGATAATTATTCAAATATTTTGACACGAATTCGGTACATAGAGTTTAGATATTCTTGAGTCGGCTTATCGAAGTAAAATATTTCAGTTATACCTCCAATTGTATTCACGCCAGTAAGGAACGTATATTATGTACTTGTGTATGTCCAATTATGTTCCTTATGCGTGTTTTCTCTTTCTGGAAGGTCTAAAATTCTAAATTGACTATTAATTTGGTAAAGTTGATACTGCTTTGAGCGTATTTTGAACTCTAGACTATTATGGTACATATTTTTTTGTAACATTTCTAATCAGAATTATGAGCTGAGTCGGTTCTAATAATAAATAAAGTTACACAGTTCCCGTGACGCCACACAGTGCTCGTTGTAAGTTTATACAGGTAACGTGACGTAATGGAAAAAAAAATGTGATCATTATTGTTTATTGCCAGGCCAAGATCGAATCAATAGGCTTAGCACTTGATTAGTGCGACGGTATGACGCCGCGAGATCGGTGAGATAGACTATCCATCCCTCTTTATTCATATTGTTAGTAAGAGTTGGAAAATCTATCATGTGCTAAGCATACTGCTTGTGATTTTGATTCGATTGAGCCCATACAAGTCCAGATTTGGATTATCTGGAAGAATTAAGTTTTCAGGATTTTTTTGACAAGAGCTTCGCAACACGCTTGATACGACACCAAGCACGAACGACTGCGACAGTCGCAGGTGTTCGTGGTCATTAATAGGGTGGATCGCGGTTGTATGAGTTTTTTTTTTATTTCAAACGTAATGGGCTAGTGAAAAGTAGATGCTCTGCTTATTACTTTAAAAGGAAATTAACTTATTTTTTTAAATTTCTTAGTTTAAATACTGCCCCGAGCCTGTCAAACATCAACCATATTGTAATCTGTGGGCCACATTTTGGCAAAGATAACTATAATTTTGGTGTATCGTTGTAGTCTGCGTCTGATAATAGTTATAAAGACTAGGCTAGAATCGCGGAAAATAATGCCGGTATTTAACACAAAGAGAGATTACAAACTAATGTAAGCGTGCGAAATTTTGACAATTTTCCAAGGTATTTTCTAAGATAAAAAGTCATGTTAATTGCAAGAAATGTGTACTACTAGATTATTTGTATCTTTTTTAATAATAAATAGATGATTTGAATATTTTTATTTTCTTTTAATGGCCTTAAACACCGACTTAGATCTGTCTATAATTTTCATATTTTCAGTGGTCTTGGGGCAGTACAAGATGTACGAATATTAAGAATTGACCATAATGTTTTTTATTTACTTTATTATGGAGCATCGATTTAGAACTAGCCCATTTCGAAAATCGAAAAAAAAAAATTCGATCCACCCTAGTAATTAATCAAGTAGGTAAATTTGAATTTACTTTAAATACTTAAGTCCCGTTTGTCTTTAAAATACCCGTTATGAAATTCGTATGCCATAACATAAAAGTTGTTTCAGGATGCCCTGCCTTTGAAAATTCTGAATCTAAAACTGTGTCTACAAGTTCAGTCGGTCAAATCAATGTTCCCTAGTGCGAGTAAGTAAGTAGGTATATTACTTATTTATAAAAAGTACTTAGTATTTGAAAGAGGTTTCGTCGTTAAACAGTTGCAAAATTTTATTAGCGATAAATACAGCGTTGTAATTTTCGGTGTCAATCAGACGCACCCCGATAGCTCTACAGGGCTCGTAAACCGCCACCGAGGCTCTATTAATTAATGAACCGAGTCCTAAATAAATTCCCCTTCGGATTCTAGCTAGAGCCGTATAAATGATAGCGGTCTTTTAACTTCCTAATTAAGGTCTAAGCTCTTTTAGAGGTACTGTGCTTTTACTGAGAAGTCGGCAGTTGTTTGTTGGAACTTAAGAATTGTTAAAAACCATAAGTAGTTAAGTAATATATTTTTGATAGAGTGATTTCTTTGTACGAGTCTGCGTAGTTATGCTGTATGTACATACATAGATACGTACCTACTTATACACATTTACATGATTATGAAATATATGGTTTCACCATCGAATTTAGTTATTAAATATAAAATACATCATCTTCGAACGGCACACGACTTTTAAACATACGCAAGTCAGTAAGTTATACTTATCTCACAATTCAACTTTGAATGTTATTAAATCTTTCGTTTGCGTTTGTGGAACAATGGTTGGGGAGGATGGCCACCGTGGATTTAGTTGCAAGAGGTGCGCGGGGCGATTTTCAATCAATGATGTGGTTCGCTGGGCTCTGGTGTCAGCTAACATCCCTTGCGTCTTAGAACGTCCAGGTTGGTCTCGCACTGATGGCAAAAATGTCTGGGACCCGGCTCGTTTGCAACTTTGCGCCGTCCCACCTTGGTCTCACACTTAGGTCAACGGGTTCAGCTGCCGAATTTGCTGCCAAGCAGAAACACGCTAAGTATAAGGTCCTAATTTATTAGTTGCAGATATTTTAACACATGATACTTTACATTAAAATAATTAACTTTAAATATAAATTAAGAAAACTTTTTATGTAACTTTTTTGATTTCATTTTCCTAACAAAAAAAAATAATTATAATTTCGTCTAAAAAAAAACATCATGTGCATTATCACATGTCACAATAACACTGTCTGTCATATTGTCATCAATCGACACAATCCAACGGAAAATAACATGACATTGACAATTAAGTATTTAATTTATCGACGTGAAGTGGCCAGTTCCAGTTAAGTGGTACATAAAAGAGGTACGAGAATCTGTTCAAAGAGTTTTCATTTAATAATCACATGAACAGGGTGTCTTTATGTAGCAAAATTGTTTTTGCGTTTTCTCCAAAAAAACATTGTAAAACCTACAATGTTTCACGGTTTAATATACTCCAGAGACCGAGTACTATCAGCTGTAAAAATATCTGCATCTAATAAATTAGGACCTTATATAACCCTAGAACCAATAGTACTAGTGCCCTGGAACCAATTTATGATTTTGTGCCAATTGCAGTGGAGATTGTGGGACCCTGGGGAGTGGATGCTAAGGCATTTATAACGGAATTTGGTTCTGGTGCAAAGGCTTTCATTTCATTGGCTATACAGCGCGGAAACGCTGATTAAAAATTAAATTAATCTTAAAATATTATCGAACCGAGCTACTCACGTATTTATGTCGATGATTGCTCGACATGTTTTGACCCATTAAGAGGGTCCTCATCCGGAGCACCGGAGGTTTTAATATGTTTGAGTCTCACGTTAGTTTTAATTCTAAATATGTAAATTAATCTTCAGGGAAAGGTTAACTTTTGACTATAAGTAAATAAATACGGAGTCAGGTATCTTGGTTTTGGCCAACATGGTAACTAGAGCAAAAAAGTGTATTTGGATGTTATCTTCTCTTATTGATAGGCCCTTGCGAATAGACTTCGACCCATTGAGATTTTTTGTGTAATGGCCCCCCATTTCGCCTACCCCAGGGATTGTTATATAAACTCAATATGTTTTATTGTTATATCATGATACCCGGAACCGAAGTCTTTCAACCTTTGGCTGGCGAGGGCATGAATGACGCACATCAAGTGTTTCATTGTTTCCTGTTCCTCGCCACACATTCTACAATCTGTGCTGCCAGGAAGACCCATTTTGACCAAGAGTTGTGACCCCAAAGTGTCCCGTATTTGGATGTTAGAAAGTTGTATACTAAATAAGATAACTACGTATGAATAAGGCTTTAATTTCATTGGAAGAGCTAAATTAAAATGCAGTTTCTTTATGTAATAGTAGATGGAGTACCTACTGGTGTGTACTCTCGATGAGCTCCTTGATATTGACATTTGACGTAAGCCACAAATTTTTCCGCATTTCATTTTGTTAAAAATACTAATTGACAAGAAATCTTTAAAAAATCAATCATGTAACTTACATTCCATTAAGGTCGTATTAATATGAAATTAAACATTGTCGAAACCTGCTGGACGCAGGTCGCATCTAACCGGAAAACATGTCAGACATGTTCAGACTTCCTCACTGTTCAAATTAATAAGTAAATAGCCAATAACATAGAAACATTTTATATATATACAGTTAACAAAAATATGATCTAACACTCAAGAGTCGATTACCACTTAATCAGTGCCGGATTTAGAAATTTGCCGCCTATAGGCCATTTATATTTTGCCGCCCCTATCCACTGTGTCAATAATAATTTGTTAAGAAAATTACGAAAAAGGTCGAAACGTAAAAAAGCTTCGTACATTAGTCGTTTAGGAACACTTGGTGTTTCATTTCACAGCCGTGTGTCCGTACCGGAGCGTTCGTGTTCGTGCCAGGAAAGGAAATCCAGCATCCCTAATACCGCGAACTACGAAATCCGTAAATTTCGGGCAATGAAGGCGTCATTAGAGTGACGGAGACAAATCCCCGAAATTTACGAACTTCGGTGTTCGTGGTAGCAGGCCTTCTCTTACTTTGTACAGTACGCGAACTTTTAGCTGGTATGACAGTGGAGGGATGGAGGCCTAGCCAACATACAGTGACCGATACAGTGGTAGATAGAGACTGGGGTTGTACTTTGTATGGAAATTAATGATAATATACGACTCTACCCTTAGGTACCACACAAACTCTAGATAGCGGTCCTTAAATTGGGAAAATAAAGAAGTTCTAAAATAAAAAATCAGTCTGAGCATTATTAAACCATTTAATAAATTTCAACTCGGTTTTTATAGTTAGTTAAAATTATTTTTACTACGCTCACTCGCAAACAACAAATCAATCAATGTTACAATAAAACCAGAAAACATTATTATTTGGCTTTAAAGTTATCTGATAATTAAAAATTATAGAAAACAACTTTTAGTCCCATCTTGTAGCCAGGTTTGGTAGCTCATAGCTGGCATCCATATGAGAAAACTATTCCTAATTCGAAGTAGACTACAAAATGGCAATTCTTTAGTCCCATCTTGTAGCCTGGTTTGGTAGCTCATAGCTGGCATCCATGTGAGAAAAATATTCCTAATTCGAAGTAGACTACAAAATGGCAATTCTGTAGTTCCATCTTGTAGCCTGGTTTGGTAGCTGGCTTTCAATGAGAAGAATATTCCTGATTCGAACAAAGATTAAACGCCAGCTACTTTCTACGACTTCAGAATTCCCGTTTTATTGTCAGCTTTCGAATCAGGAATATTTTTCTCATTTAAAAGCCAGCTACCAAACCGGGCTACAAGACGGGGCTAAATAATTACCATTTTGTAGTCAGCTTCGAATCAGAAATATTTTTCTCATTTGGAAGCCAGCCATGAGCTACCAAACATGACTACAATATGGAACTAAAGCTTGTTTTCTATAATTGTTAATTATGAGATAACTTAAAAGACAAATTATATTGACTTGTGGTTTTATTGTAATATTGATTCGGGTCTTAATCGCGTAAAGTTACGTTTATTTTTATCCTGACGTTTCAGGCATGACGTTACACCCGTGGTCGCAGGCAGACTGTCGAGAAAATGTATCAATACCTTCGAGCTGCGCAGGTTTTTCGAACTACACGCACTTGGTCTTGATTATTAGCTGTGGTAGTTCCTATATTGGGGAAACCAAACGCACCATAGCGGAAAGGGTCCAACCTTTAAAGGGTTTACTAATAATTCTGCTGTGGCCGAGCATTTGTTGGAATCCGGACAAAGCCTCTGATCAAGCTCCATAACCCGAACGTCCTCTTAACCGAACGTATACATCATAGCCAAAAAGTAGGTACGTGAAGCTATTGAAATTAAGAAACATCGGAATTTTTATCAAAATGAGGGGCAAGGAATTTCGTCGTGGAATCCCGTGATTTACAAATGTAAGCGTGGTGAAACATCCATTTCAAAGCCATTGGATGTTGTGAGTGTTGTGTGTAGGCCTATAGTGACAACCCTAGCCTAGAAGTGAATAATCAAGACCAAGTGCGGGTAGTTCGAAAAACCCGCGCAGCTCGACGGTGTTGATACATTTTCTCGCCAGTCTGCCTGCGACCACGGGTATGATGTCATGCCTGGAACGTCAGGATAAAATTAAACTTAAGTTTACACGACTAAGACCCGTTTGTCATTAAAATATCGAGTGTTAATCGTGAAATATATTGATTGATTTGTTTGCGAGTGAGCGCAGTAAAACTAGTTTTAATTAACTATAAAAACCCAGTTGAAATTTATTAAATGGTTTAATTATGCACAGACTGATTTTTTATTTTTGTTAGAATTTCTTCATTGTTCAATTCTAGAGTTTGTGAGGTAAAGGTAGGGTTGCATATTGTTATTAATTTTCATACAAAGCACAACCCCAGTCTCTTCGTATAAACTCTAATCTACCACTGTATTAGTCAAAGTAAGAGTATGTTGGTTAAAATTGACTTTTCCATGCTATTAAACTCTACTAATCACTCACTTCGTATGAGGGGATATATTTTTTTATAGATATTTCGATGTTGGTACTATGTTACTGACAGTCCATAGTAATGGTTGGTAGACTCGGTCGTTCCCTTCCGCCCTGTATAATTCTGCCGCCACGGCAGAAGTTTAAGAAAGTTCGCTTCTGATCTGCCGTTTATAAAATCTGCCAAATCCATTTTGACTCATAAAATTTTTTTTTTGCCGCCAAATCTGCCGCCCCTAAAATCTGCCGCTCTAGGCCATGGCCTACTTGGCCTACTGGTAAATCCGGCACTGCACTTAATAGAGTCGAAAAATCGTAGATCACATTTTTGTTGTTCCACAGCACAAAATATACACGATGTATTTGAATCGGAGAATAAATTCTTAAGCCTCGAATGGCAAGCATTAGAAAAGGAGGCAATGTCGTTATCACGTTATCACTGTCCGACCCGCGGGCGGTGGCCGCGAGCGCGGGGTCCCGCCCCCTTCTTAGGAGGAACCTCCATGGATTGCTAGGCGATTCTTTTTTTATATGATAGTGTACAGTAATAATGTAGCACTTTAGTAATGTTCACTTTCAGCCCCTATTGTGTTTAGGTGAATGAAGCTGATTTGATTTAAGAGTTTATATAGTTTCTCGGTTCAAGTCACATAGAAAATATGTATTCCACATCAAATTAATTTTATGTAGTCTTATATGACAATACAAGTAAATTAAAACTATCAATTTGTACCTTTTATAATTGTGCATGGTGCAGGTAACTGTATAGTCTATAACGTATTTAAATTCCAAATGTCACGCTGTCTCATGGGCCTTGGCGTTACCATTCGTTTCAGAAATAACCAACCATCGGTACACAGTGATGTTAATAAATTAATACAACTCGTTATTGTGTAAATGGTGATAAAGGTCATCCTAAATTTAAAATATATTTTTAATGTATTAATCGCGTTACACTTCTCGGTTTGGTACTGTCGACAAAGCTACTAGCTTGTTTCCGTCCGTGTTTAGATTATTCTTAAAGCTGTGAATTAGCAGACATCAATTCTTAGCATATCACATCACTTCCAAAATCATCATCATAAGCCTATAGACTATAGGCTTATGATCATACCTGTAGTACGGTCAAATCGTACATAATTTTACCCTAAACTCGCAAATCAAGTAGTATCGCTGCATTTTTGGTATGTTGTTTAGGCACCATAGGACAGTATAAAACCATATTTTGCAAGCAAAAAAAAGTTGTGCTAGCTGTGTAGTACGTGAAAAACTGCGAAATTTACGGCCATTATTTAGTTTCTGATTTTTATTTAAAAAACCTTACGTTTTTTGATATCATATGTAAATAAACGTTTAAAGACTAATAAATTTCCAACAAGTTGAGCTAACATGCATTACCGTAGGTCTTATAGTTTCAGAGATTCGAGACTTTAAAAAGTACCCCTTTTTGTAAACTAGATAAAATTTTGTGTTTTGCTAACGTTTTCGACTTAATATCGCCTCACCTAATTATGCTACGAAAAACATGCAATAATGACCTTATAGCGCACTTAATATTCTTTAATTAAAGGGTAAAATTAGGTCAGTGAACTTTGTAGTTGAAAGTATAAACCTGAAATTCCAAAGGCAGGAGGCCCGCTATCTAAGTTTTCCATACAAATCGCAAGTCGAGTTGCAAAGCTGCAATTTTGGTATATTATAAAGGGACCATTCCATATGAAATCATCAGATTCTGATTTAATTCCGCGCTGACTGATTTTTCAACAGTTTGAAAAAAATCAAGGATGATAGGCTTAAGTAAGTGGTACGTAGTTAAACCGTCAATACTTTTTTTTTACTTGCTGCTCATCCAGATGGGGCCCGCTTTAAGTTTAAATTTACCTGTTTTTGAGGTTCCACGAGAAGCGATGTTAATTTGTTTCGGTAACTAATATACATTTTTTATATTTCTTTTCTGATTCTCTAGGAAAGGTACTTTAAAATGTTCTTATCTTATCAATATGCATCAAGCTATTTTACTTGTTCCATCATAAATGTTGAAAGTTTTGTGAATATTTTCAAATTTCGCCCATTTTCTATTGGATTTTGCGGCATATGTACTGGGCTTAGGGAAACAATTTTTTTACAGTATAGTACAAGTATTGTTCTCATAAAATAACTGAGGGTTTGACCACAAACTTTTCATTTAGCTGAAAAAAAGAATGGTAAAGCTGGCCATTTTACGAAATTGGTCAACTTTGACTTACAATTTCATCATGTTTGGCAGAATGAAAAAATACAAAAAGCTAAACAAAAGATAGTACCTACTCTATTCTATAGGAATCCGTTTCATTTGGTTTGTGTTTTCCATTTCTGTGAGAATTATGATTTTTTTTAATGGCCATTTTGCGGAACTTTTTACAACTATTTTCCGGCGCTCTATGACTTCACTATTTTAAATAAAACATATTAAATGATTCATAACTATATTTTATTAGTCATTAACAACAACAAGAACCTTTATTTAAGTTGCGATGTACGTAATTAAGTATGTTAGTGTAGAGTGTGTATGACCCTTGTGTTAATCTCGTTAGATTCGCACGAGTTTACGAATTCATAATTATTCATATCATGCAAAAGTCAGCAAAAAAGCTTGTCACAAATATGTAATGTATATATGTGCGTGCGTGTGTCTCTCTGTGTGTGTAAAGTATTAGTACCTGACTACCTTTACGACATTAACATTTTTGGAGTAGGATTATTTTCCGGCTCGTAAGGTGCCGTTTGGAACCGGCAGAAAATTATGATACGACCTGGTATTTTTTATTGTTATCGCATTATTGAATCAACATCATTACCCTTGTCTAAAGACAGTAGGCATGTGTAATAAAACCTATAAGTATAAATATTCAGACATATTATAAGTTGTGCAACTAGAATTTTCATAGGTAGATACCATCAAGAAGGTGGTGTACCACTTCTTTGGCTGATTGTACATAGTAAACGAGGGAATCAAAAAATCATCATTTTGTTGTTTATTACGTTTATAAATGCTGTCCGTGATAAAAAAAAAACATTAACTTAAACAACTACTTTAAAACTTCTTACTGACTTGTAGATTTCAAGAAATCATATCTCTTTCAAAAATCAATAACACAATATAAATAAAGATGATTTACAAAGAACAAAGTAAGTTCTTCTCTTCTGTGTACTTTTCAAATCTTTAAACTTTGCCAAACGTGGTTTTTTTTAACGTCAAAAATGGCAAATTCTACAAAAACGGTTTTGTAATTTACTGTTTTTTTATGTTAAAAGAACTAACTTCAAAAATATTGTTAAAGTTTTCATTTAAAGACTATTTGAGCTTGTTAATTAAAAAAAAATACCTGTCTAGACCAAGCGAGCAATCCAATAAAAGCTACTGCACATCACTGAACATTAGCAAAATAACATGACGTTTTAGAAGTTTGTCATACAATAAGTAATAAAAATATACCTACTGTAAATCACACATATTAACGTACACATAAAAAGTACACATATTAAATAGTGAATTAACATATTAAAAAAAATCAGTTTTAAACATTAAAAAAAAGTTAAAGCAATTTTAATCGACCTCAAAAATCGCTTATTTTTAAACTTCAGACCTATGTTGTCTGGCTGTTAGGCTGTTTAAAAATTAAACAACTACGGTTTTATGTAAAGCATACCTATATTATCATCCATGATTTTTTCCATACAAATCGGAAAGCATGCAGCGCACCTCATTTGATGATTTCATATGGAATGGCCCAAAGACCTTATAGATATATACGAAAATGCATATTAAAAGAAAAACAAATAAATAATTTGGGCATAGGACGTAAAAAACTGAAAAAAATTCGCACTTTTTTTAGTTTTTGACGTTTAACTAAAAATCTATTATCTTTTTGATACTGCTTGCTATGAAACTAAGAAAGAACATTAAATTTGAAAGGATTTGAGCTACGTTGCGTCACCGTAAGTTATATATATTTTGAGATACGACATTTCATAAAGTGCCCTTTTATCAAAACATAAACAAATTTTAGGTTACGTTAAAGCTATTCACTAAATATTGGCAAAACGTTCGCGCTAAGAAAAAAAAGTAATTGTAGATAATAACTACATTAAATTTGGAACAAATTGAGCTGATAACAATTACGGTAAGTCTTATAGTTGGGGGTTGGGGGGCTTCAAAACATGCATTTATTTTCTTAGTTTAATGAAGGGCACATTTGGAAATGTCGTATCTCTAAATCTATATAATTTAGGGTAATGCAAGGTAGCTCAAATCCTTTCAAATTTAATATTCTTTCATAGTTTTATAGCAATTAGTATCAAAAAGTTATAGTTTTTTAGTTAAACGTCAAAAACTAAAAAAAGTCCGATTTTTTTTCAGTTTTTTACGTCCTATACCTAAATCCTTTTTTTTTCTTGTAATATGCATTTTCGTACATCCCTATAGAGCCTATATAATATACAAAAATTGCAGCTTTGCAACACGACTTGCCATTTGTATGAAAAACTTAGATAGCGGACCTCCTGCTTTTTGAATTTCGCGTTTTTAGTTTCAATTACAAAGTTTACTGACCTTATTTTACCCTTGAATGAAAGAATATTAATTGCGCTATAAGATAATTATTTCATGTTTTTCGTAGCATAATTAGGTAAGGCGATATTAAACCAAAAACGTTAGCAAAACTCAACATTTTATCTAGTTTACAAAACAGGGTACTATTTGAAGTCTCGAATCTCTGAAACTATAAGACCTACGGTAATGCATGTTATCTCATCTTGTTACAAATTCATTCATCTTTAAACGTTACCTGATACATATTGTCAAAAAACGTAAGGCTTTTTTTTTTAAATCAGAAACTAAAAATAGACAGTAAATTTCACAGTTTTTCACGTATAACGTAGCTAGCACAACTTTTTTTTGTTTGCAAAATGTGGTTTTATACTGCCCTATGGTGTCTAAATAACATATCAAAAATGCAGCTTTACTACATGTTTTGCGAGTTTAATGTACGATTTGACCGTACTACTGGGATAATCGGGGCATTTATACGAAACTGATGTAGCAAAATATTTTATCGACTAAAAATATATCGATGTTACTGTGAATGACAACATGAAAATGTTATTCGGCATAAATAAATATTAGGTACTTACTCCTCAATTAAAATAAAAAATAAATTTAAACGGGTATTTACGCGTTTATTTTAAAATAGTTTTCAAAATATACAATCAATATTAAATAACGAGTATATATACTAAACATAAAAACTGAATCGGATTCCAATAAACGTCAAAAAAATACCAAAGATGGCGAAATGTCACAATGACACGTGTTATCATCGTCATTGTAATATTTGTAATGTTTCAGAAAAATACAACCTTTTGGCAACCTAACCAGTTTTCCTAAAAATGTAATCACACATTACAAGCCTATTAATTGGTACCAAATGTTGTTAAATCCTGAGTTTTTGCCATTGTAATTTAAATTTTTCTCCGATAAAACAACTAAATTAAATATCTTTTTTTGCGACAAGTATTTAAATAAGATTTTTAATTAAGAAGTAGATTTAAATGTTGTCTTTCACAATATAGATAAAATAAGCAGCTACCTATTAACATTTACAGAGGTGAAAATTTATCGAAACACCTAATATTTCATTTTAATGGCAATACTTTTTGACAAGGCACTTTGTCTGTATCCACAGCTGTGTTGTCGATTGTATATCAGGTATAATGTTTATAAAACGACTACTACGCATTTCGCGCCATCCGCCCAAGTGCTTAAATGGTTGTTTATCTAAAAAAAAATGATGCCATGTCATTTATTATGATTTGCGTTATTTTCCTTTCAAAGGTTAGATGCGAATGATGCATGTTGGAACGATGCACGAAAAGGTATTTGAGATTTTTGTAGCTAACCTAGTATAAAGTATCTATCCCATATTTAAAGGTACTAACATACGACACACAAGTCTCGGTATTTGATTGAAAAATTCAGTACTGAGACAAAGTAAATCACATAGAAATTTAAGGATCTTGTTTAAGTACCGCAGTCGCGGCCGTGATTCCAGAATTTTCTTACCAACGCAATTAATATTTGGTATTCTAACGACTATACCGAAGCAAGTGGTTTAGGTGCAAATGCAACACTCGTGAAACATTTCCGTACGTTTTGTCGCCTCATTTAGTCGCCACATTACATGCAAAGTGCATCTCTTACATGTAAAACAGCTCGGCTGGTATTTAAATTTTCGCCTTTCCCGTAATTCGTTGAGAGCAGACAAAGGCTCCGAACGCTGTTAACATATTACCCTATGCATTTTACCTGAGACATCGCATTGTGGGAAGGCCATTAAACTGAGGGGAAATGTAATTAATTATCACACCTCATACGTTGTCAAGTACCTACACGTCTATCTTATACGTCAACATCCACAAATTATTCACGGGGGTGGCACCTAACTGCATATACAGCCTGGCCAAAAAATAACCAGCATTCCCGCTGCCAATCAGGTTCTGGGAAGAAGAAGATAAGGTCTTTATGGTTTTATTTAATAAAGTCAAGTTTCAGACGTAGTAGTTCTAAGTATAGGTTGTTATAACAACACCAATGACGTGTTAAAAACAATCGACTCATCTGAAACTTCCGAAAACCTCCAAGGGGACTTATCCCAAGTCCCAAAACATCACAGGCCACGGAAATGCACTTTTTTGGTTACCTTGTTAATGCATCATACTCGTATTTCAAGGTGCAATGCACGAACCACATTTGATAAACTGATCCATGTGATCGTCATTACCTAAATACTAACTCAGCTGATTATTATTATGAATCCTCTCATGAAATAAAGTTAAGAGAATGATTTTATGGCGGCGGGTGCTTACGTACAACTGACCTTAATTCACTATCTGCGACCATTCTCTGTACAGAGGGCTCAATATTGAAATGTTTCACTTTACAGTACTTTACATTTTATTCTTTATTGTTTTTAGCCTACTTTTTAAAATTTTGCACTTTTAATACCTACTGGTATTACCTAATCATAATATCATAAACCATTTATTCGTTCCTCAGCATCGCAGGTCAAAAAATAAGATGATAAATCTGCGAACAAAGTTCGTGGAATCGAAACGTAACTAAATAAATAATATATAACGCAATTAATAATAATATTTAATACATACATATAGTTATTCTAGGTACAAGACTTACTTACCAGGTATATTCTCCAACGATTTAATTTCGTATAGTTTTATGAACGTTTCTAAAACGTAGGTGTAATGAAATTTGTCCGCATATTTAACAGTGCCATTGGAAGTAAGCCATGAAACGAGATAAAAAAGGCTGAATAGCGCGGCGAAGAGTCAACAATCGAATTCCCGACATGTCAAAGTAGCTAAATCTCTGACAATACGAATGGCAATAAAATCCGCGCCGAGGGTGAACTGGCGATTGGCGCCTAAGCCCCCGCCCTTACCACCTAGTCACTTACTTTTGAGGTGTATTTTGGGATATAAGTTTTATATATTATATGCCATATATTATAACAGCACAACTCAAAAATATTGAATAGTTGAGTTATTCCATTAAAATATAAGTATATATTATAGGTAAGGTCAACACTCAACATATCAACGATTGACGTCCAATTCCGATGTCACCTAGAGGGAAAAGCTACGCTGGCATCCAAAAAGCTCGGGGTGCTCAATAAAGCGAGGGGATACTTTACTCCGGGGCAAAGACTTCTGTTATATAAGTCGCAAGTCAGACCCCATATGGAGTATTGCTGTCACCTCTGGGCAGGAGCACCTGTATACCAGCTTGCACCCTTTGACTCGGTTCAGAGACGAGCTGTCCGAATAGTCGATGATCCCAGACTCACAGGCGGTATTGAACCCTTAAGTCTAAGGAGAGACTTCGCCTCCTTATGTGTGTTCTATCGTCTGTACAATGGGTTGTGCTCTGAAGAACTGTTCGACATGATGCCAACGTCCACTTTTCATCATCGCACCGCTCGCCACCGACTGGGCGCTCATCCTCACACCTTGCAACCTAAATGGTCGCGCACCGTGCGGTTTCAGAGGAACTTCCTCCCGCGGACGGTCCGTCTGTGGAATGAGCTCCCTGCCGAGGTTTTCCCGTTGGACTACAGTATGGGGTTCTTCAAAAGAGGAGTGTACAAGTTCTTATTGGGTCGGCAACGCGCATGTGACACCCCTGGGGTTGCAAGCGCCCATAGGCTACGGTGACTGCTTTCCATCAGGCGGGCCGTATGCTTGTTTGCCACCGACGTGGTATAAAAAAAAAAAAAATCAAACTCGTTCAAACTACCAAACAAAAGAAAATAAAAAAATTAAACGACAAATACGAAACTACGTTCTGTTTTAAGTAGATAGGATAGACACATACAATTTCAACTAGTTGCTATCGGGACTTGATCGCTTTTCTTATGGCGTTTCACGAGCCACTGTCGGATATTTGTAAAAATGTAAAATATTTGTACAAAATAGTGTACTTGCTTGTCAGTTTGTCCGTTTTTTTATGCTACCTATACCTAGTATATTTTTAACCTATCTACCTATTTTGCTTTCCGAATTTTCGTATAATTTCCGTCAAAAGCTGACTGTGGTAGGGGGAGTGCTAAGCCGTACAAAAAGTCAACCTTCCGCAGTTTTGAGAGGATCGAGTAAAACTGTGTAATTTCCTAGATAAGCGTCGGTTTAGCGCGCCGGCCACAAACTGGACCTCAGTAGAAACATATCACATTCCCTTAAAACCTCCATATACACATGCGCTCTTGTGGACCGAGGAGGCGCGATACAGATCTGGCAACCCACGAGGGTTGATAGTTCGCGTATGCGACGACAAATTGAACTGCTTTTTTAGCTACAGATAAGGAGATTACGTACTAAATGACCGTATTATTAAGTAGAATGATATGTTAATACGTAGATATATATTATAAGATTTATAAAAAAATACAGTTCTCAAGCTAATTATAATTATATTATATGGTTGAAAAAGTTGACTCAAAGAATGATGCTAGTATTTACTTACATGATAAAACTTAGGTTTCTCTCAAATATGATTGTTATTGCCATCGATCTAGAATGCTAATGATAATGAGATTGAATAATAATATCCTACGGGGTTTCTAATGTCTTATAATGTGTGTTTAGGCCGGAACAGTCTGTCGCTTTGGGTCTCCTACGGCCTTAATTGAAGTCCGTCGCAGCCACTTAATTTTCAATAGTGCGCGGCGAGCCGCCAGGTGAACGCTTTGTGAAACCTCCTGTTTGCTAAAATCCTCGTATTTATTTTAGTCTCTATTGTACTCCGCCCCAACGCTTTGTCGGAAAATAGCCCTCTCGCGTACGCGCGCTTTGTTAATTTTATTAATACCTGAAACATTTATAAAACGCGACCGCGCCAGCGATTTAATGAGTTTTATTGTTGTGCAGAGAGTAATGTTCCGAAATGAAGCGCCCTAAGCTTAGACGTCTAAATTCGTGCGAGGGAGCGCAGATTCTCACAAACATTTAATTTATGCAACTTATTTTATAACTGCTTCCTCTCATGCAATAGCTACATCTGAGTAGCACCGATGAGATTTAACACACCTGCTGCTTCCACATTTCCATATCAAATTGTTAGAACTTTCGCTTAATACAACGTGCAAGACAAACGTTCGGGAAAAAACAGAGATGCAAATAATCCACTTTTATCTTTTCATCTGCGCGAGTTCAAAAGACAAAACGGGTAGGAATATTTACGTTGATCCCGTTGAGTCGGACCGCACGTAAATAACTGGGCATTCCGTGGGCAGGGACCAACAAAAGAATTTAATAATATGCTAGTATAGGGCGAGCGGAACTGCCCGCTCCTTGGTAAGCTTATTATCCCACCAGCCTGCGCTTGGTGTTTGCTCGCAGTGCCAACCTGCCGTCGGCGTAGAGTCAATACCAGCACGGAGCAAATTAAAATAGGCTTTATACGAAATCTAATTTACGAAGAACGGGTGCCTCGTTTGATGAGCCCTCTGCCAGGTAATGTGAATGTTTGAATTAGGGATGGAGTTAAATTTGTCTTCAATTATGGCCTGTTATACAGCTTAGAACAGAGACAGCAGTGTATTTATACAATACTGAAATAGTTATTAAATATAGCTATGTATTTTGTCAAATAATATAATTTAACCTTCAATGTACGTATGTAACTGCGTTACACAGGACTCTGCACGGTCTGAAATAATCCCATGGCCGCTAATTTTGGTTCACTGAAAGTAGAGCGTTTCAAAACAAACGTGCCCTATTCGCAACTAGCTTACATTAAACGAAACTATATTAAAGATTCAAAGAGGGTTCGTTAAGTTACACCTAACCGCAGAGCCGCGGAACCTGCCGGGGTCTGAATAAGTGAGCAGACGAAGATAATGCTAACTGGATGCGATAAGTTTCTTTTACTGCCTCATTTGCCCTATAACTACGAGGCTACTTGTTACAATTTATAGATTTTAGGTACTCACTGGATGATAGTAACTTATGGATCAATTCAGTATCAGTTGCATAAGCCGAGGTATATGTCATTGAATGCACTTCTGCAAATAAAACTGAGTTTTTTGCAACTTTATTACTGTCAAAAATATAATTGTGCTTGTGAAATAATTATCTATCAGTATCACTACGACAATTTTATAATGGCTCTGTCTTTATTAAAATTTTCTTAAGCAAGATTTCTGAAATATTTCGGCATTTTCTCAGATTGTATAACTAAATTGATTTGAATAGTATAACTCAATAAAACCTTATGACTACCCATTTAAGTGAATAAAATTGAATTTATATAACATTTGAAAACCTCGATAAGCGAGTGACTTAACATGTGATCAAGCTACTCGGATGACCCTCTCTGGTAACAATAATTTTATACCTACTAGTCTCTGTAGCCTTTAAAAGTTTTAATTCCGTGTAAAGTAGGCGTACTTGGTAGGTACATACTGTCGGTGAGAGGAACATGGGATATTTTGATGGACAGCAATTTTATTCGAAACATTTTAGTGTCGGTATGTCGTAAATAGAGCACGTTATTTGACTGGGCCCGAATAAACTTCTATCTTCTGTATAATAAAGTCAAGAAAAATATGGCGGTTTTATAGGAGTTAGTTTTATTTTATTGTCTATTTTAAGTTTATGTAAAGTATTATAAAAGATTTCAACAAAAAAATTAATGTATTACGATTATGATTATGTTTACTCAGTGGATTTTTTTGTCAATGCTGAGTCCAAATAAGAAAGGGTAAAAGGGTGTCCCCACCTCGGACATAGGTGAGCTTGGTCGTTTTTCTTTGGTATATGACATCTAATATTTATAAGAAAGGGTAACTTTTCTCCAGTTAAAGTATCCACGGAAAAAACATGTCCAATGTATTAAAAAATCAGCACAAATTCACACCTTATTCTGTTAAAAGTAAGGTGGTTTTTCCTTCTGTAATTTGAATTGACTAGACATGTTCTTTCCGTATACCCTTCAATTGGCGTTGTAAATTACGTAATATATAGTGACTTGTTTTCATAAACACTATTGAATCCCTAAAATAGTGTGACATTATATTTCTATTTATAAAAAGTACAGAGTCTCAAACTATTCGTTTCTGATTTTGTTTTACGAATTCGTCTTCAACTCGACTTTATGAACTATGTGAGGATTTCTACCGCACCTACCTACTGTATTTTAATAACATCGGAATTCCCTCCAAAGATGTGAGGCCGAGTTAGTTGTAATAAAATGACAGTTCCCTTGACGGAGCAATCCGGTTATCTGACCGCGACCGCGGCCTCAAAGGCGCTCGCAAAAAGCCACCCTTTGACTCCACCTTCAAATATTTGCGCTGACCGCAACCGAGCATTATTTTCAGTACAAACATTCATAATCCGCCCCTGGTTTGGGTCAAGCGAGATTTTCAACAAACCTGCTTACCCTAAATACCTTCTAATTTTGTTATGGTAGCTATAGATATTTTCCTGTAAATACCTACCGTTAAAGTTTTACTTATTAATCTTATTATACAGGGTGGTCCAAACCTTGACGTCAAAAAATTTTTTTTAGGTTCCCTACGTCTTAGGTTCGCTATCAAAATATACCCCATGTATGTTAGCCGATTTTTTGTAGTTTTCGAGTTATGAATTTCTGATTTTTTTTTTGAGAAATTCTGGAATGAAGAAATTTATTGATAAAAAAACTATTGGGTTTTTTTAATATTTTTTGAAAGTATTACTACAAATAAAGCATTTACTGACAAAAAAATTAGCGTCCTCACTTTGATACAAGTAGGATAAAAAACACCGAATTCAAAATTTTACGTTAAAAACGCATCAAAATAGCATTCATGTACGTAAATAAAAAAATAAAAAATATCCCAAGGATTTTTGGTAATCTAAAGACTGCCCTAGATCTTAAACTTCGTAAAAGCAAAAAAAAGTGATACTTAATGATGAGGATTTTTTGGAGTAGTCGGTCAAATAAACTTAAAAAAAGCTTCTAAATTTTTAATTTAAAAATAAAGTAAAATTTCGTCTGTTTTGTTCTTTTTGTCAATAAACAAAGACAGAAAATAAATACCACAAAAACTCAATTTGTGTAGTTATTCAAGTCATTTCTTACTACTTTAAAATTTTAAGCTTTTTTAAGTTTATTTGACCAACTACTCCGAAAAATCCTCATCATTAAGTATCACTTTTTTTTTGATTTTACGAAGGCTCAAGGTCTAGGGCGGTCTTTAGAATACGAAAATTCCTTGGGATATATTTTATTTTTCTATTTACGTACATTAATGCTATTCTGATGCGTTTTTAGCGTAAAATTTTGAATTTGGTATTTTTTTATCCTACTTGTATCTAAGTGAGGACGCTAATTTTTTGTCAGTAAATGCTTTATTTGTAGTAATACTTTTACAAAAAGAAACTAGTTAAAAAACCCAATAGTTTTTTTTTATTAATAAATTTCTTCATTCAAGAATTTCGCATCAAAAAATTTTCAAAAATTCATATCTCGAAAACTACAAAAAATCGGCTAACATACATGGGGTATATTCTGATAGCTCATGACGTGAGGAATCTATAAAAAAATTTTTGACGTCAAGGTTTGGACCACCCTGTATAGCCTTGTTAAATGTTAACTACGAGTACTCGTCGGTGGTGGGGTAGTAATTTGAATACGTGTGTGAAACTGTTACTTATTACTGTTTATTTAGTTTGTACTCAATACGGCTAGTACGGGAACTAGTCACAGTGCTAACAGTCATTTTATAATAAACTTAAGTACCTAAATAGTTACATTTCCCGATTAGTGTAGGTGACTATATAAGTAACACAAGCTCAAAAATGCCCCCAAAACACTTGTTCAATTGTGCCAAGCTGGGCGTTGATAGCAGTCTGTTCAAGCGGATGTCATTGACGGACTGTCATGGTTTGTAATTTGTACCTAGAGCTTTGGCGGAATATAATACATAATAATTATGCCTTCTTGTGTGGTGAAATGGTGTTAAAGTATTTGCACCGAACAGAATAAAAAAACGGGATCCACTGTAGTACTTACTGTAGAAACCCTTGACTGTGATTAATCATAACAAAATGATAAAAAAAATTGTTCAATGTTGCTGTGGTAAACTGTACCTAATGGCTTACGTAATTTTGGAAGTAGTAATGCAATATAGTAAAATCTAGGGATGGAGTTATACTGAAAAAAGGATGAAATTATGTAAGTATTGTTGAATGCGTGTCAGACGAACTCAGTCGACGGGTATCCCTTCTTCATGAAAGTTTAGAACGACTAATGTCGAATAATGTTTTCCCCTCACTAGCTCGTAAAGTGCTCGTTTATCCTTTAATACGAACGTGTAAAAACGCATATTATTCACTTGTGTGGCAAAGTAATGACTTTGGTTTTGGAATAACAAAACGTAAAATGCTCATGGAAATTGTTCCATATTAATGATAATTAAATAATTTGTTTGAGAATTTAGTGTAAAATACAAACCTTTATATAATATGATGATTTTAACATATAAATCCTAAAATTCCATAAGTAACAATAGTTTTAGTGAATGATGGTAAGATGACTAGATGCAATCACGAAACGCAGAAAATGTCAACGTCAACATTGTCAAAGAATAGTATAGGTTATAATCTTTATCTACCGACTCGAACACGCATAAAAATAGTAAACTAAACAACTTTCAGGGTGTTCTGTTATAATTTTGTAAAAATAATGAATGAGAATGATTTAATAATGCATTGGCGTTGGTGTGCAACTACAGGAATGTGTTAAAATCGTGCTGCGTTTACTTTTTCGCGGTAAGTTTATTGCGACAGAATCTTGCATTAAATACATGATGCATTTGGAAAATTATTATCACTAACCCGATGATGATTGTAATGTGAACAAATAATTACCTTTTTTGAGTTTCCTCGCTATAGTGAGGGGAAAAGTTTTGTGTTACACACGGGTGCAAATGTATTTTACTTCTCGTATGTTAAAACACTCGTCGCTCAGGATTCTATTTTAGAACCACTCGCTTCGCTCGTGGTTCAACTATAGAATCCTTTCGCTTGCTCGTGTTTCAATTTCATACTCGCGGGTAAAATACAACTTTGCACCCTTGTATAACAAATAACTATTAAAATGTCACCGACTATCAATTTATCAAAGGTCGATGACGGCCCTCAAATCTTCCTTCGATATGTGTTAATGTTTATTCTTTTCAATTATATTCGATTCTGCATAATATAAATCAAATACCTACGATTATCGCCGTGTGGTGACGGCAGTTCGCCGTGTGGTGACGGCAGTAAGAATACATTTGTCACTACCCCAACTCCTCCTGTGGGTGTCGTAAGAGTCGACTAAAGGATTGAAGTGTCACTGACCATTCTACAAAATTGATGATGGGCAGCAGCGTCATCCTAGTGGACACATTACTGCGATCGCCAATCCGCTTGCCCAGCGTGGCGATTATGGGTATTTACCTCCTAATGCGTTTACACGCTTAGTTAATAGGAGAGGCCTACGTCCAGCAGTGGACTAACATAGGCTGATGATGATGATGATGATGATGACCTACGATTAAAACTATTCATAAATTAGCTAAAATGCTTTGAATTACTAAAATTCGATCTCAACACAGTTACAATTCGTTATCGAGAATACGTATAAACGCACCCTAAGCAAACTCATGCTATTGCTAACAAACAGTAAATAGTTCAAATAGTTGTCGCAACACGGTGATTGCATTACCGTGAGTTATCCGCGGAGTGATTAGATCTCGGCGTTTGCGCCGCTATTTGACGGTGCTCTAATATTGATGACGTCACGGTGAGGAGTCTGTGTCAACTTGCAACTAGTGGGATGTTTTGTACAAATACCTTGGTAGGGTCTCAAAGACGGTTTTTATTTATAATGGAAGTTCAGTTTAAAATCACTATATAGTTTTAAACGTAATTAAGTGATTATCTACGGATCCATGGAAAAAGGGGCGAATGGCATGTCAGGCCATCGTCAATATAGGATTATATACTTGGTATTCCGTGATAATTCGTAGAGTTTAGTTATAATCAGAGATCGGATGTTTGTGCGACATCTCATACTAAATGTCATCAAAATGACATAAGTCACTAAGAATGTCGCAAATCCATCCGATCCGAACTTCCTCCTGCGGACGGTCCGTCTGTGGAATGAGCTCCCTGCCGAGGTTTTCCCGTTGGACTACAGTATGGGGTTCTTCAAAATTACAAGGCCGCGGATTTTGACGAATGTGACACAGACATAACATAAAAAAAATACGTTACGTTACCATAAAACGCAACGAAAGTTACTATAAAGCTCAGCTCATACTGGTATGAACTCTGATTAAATAAAGGTCGTAAAAAAAATCATATTTTTATCGCTAAATACTTGTTTTAATCAAATATAATAATCAACCCATATAATGTAATTTCTCATACTTAGTAATTACTTAAATTAACAGTATTTACAAACGTTTTAATGCCATAATCTTTGGAACTAAAATAAATCACCATATAAATGCTTAAATGAATAATGAACTGTTATTAATTAACGCGTTAATAATTATACTGTATTTCATTAGCCCTAGGGGCGTAAAATTACCCACTGGAAAAAGCTGATTACTTCTAAAAACGCAAATCAAAATACCTAAATAACAAAATAATTTGATTTGTTTCGCAAACACTTGTTACAGTATGCTGTCATTCAAAATCTAATAAAACTCATTTAAATTAGTAAATTTCTGTGTCCACTTCCCTTTACCATATATTTTCGTTACGTAACATAAAAAATACGTTACGTTTTGTAAAAATGTAACGTATTCGTAACACAAGTGTAACGTATATTTGAAAAAAAGGTTGATTATCTTGGTAAATAATTGCAATCTGAACATAATAGTACATGCTACTGACGTTTAAAACTAAACCCTTTCGTATGGAAAAACAGCCGTTTAATAATAATCACTACTTACCGTGAAAATCACACTACCACTTTAGACGTTTTTTGCTAAAACTTTCGCCGCGTGCACTGTAACAACCATTTGTTAACGAATTAATGGGAGTGAGTGTGCTTATGGGTGTTGCCCTACTAGAATAAGAGTTGCTAGTGTCGATAAACAAATTTCTACCAACATTGGCTTAAATATGACCTTAAAAAAGCGTTACGAAAGTATCGTAACGTAAGTTTGGGATTGGTGACCCAAAAAGTAAAGGGAAAGAAAACAGTAAAATTGTTCACATATCATAAGTCCTTAATGAACGAAGCAATCGTTTATCATTATAATTTGGTTTAAAAACAAACATTTAATGCTGACAAGTCTAATAATATAAAAAAAAAGGTTTTAAGTACTCGTAGTCGAAAAAATTACTCGACTTAGTTACGTTTTTGGCAGAAATATTTATTTATTAAGTTTAAATAAAGAGCTAAATTAGCTATTTCATTTGATTACATGTAACTGAGCATAGGGGAATAATCATTAGGGGAAAATTGATCAGAGTTCTCTAGATGTTATCAGTTTTTTTTTATGAGCAAGACAAATTTTAAGCTCCGAATTCGTCAAAATCCGCGGCCTTACCCAAAAGAGGAGTGTACACGTTTTTATTGGGTCGGCAACGCGCATGTGACACCCCTGGGGTTGCAGACGCCCATAGGCTACGGTGACTGCTTTCCATCAGGCGGGCCGTATGCTTGTTTGCCACCGACGTGGTATAAAAAAAAAAGATCTCTGGTTATGATACACAAAAAGGGGTGTATTTCCTAAAGATCACTGAGGATGAGCACAGATGCGGACGGATGAACGGACGAATGGATGGACTGATAGACAGACACGGTGACATAAACTATTAGGGTTCCTCTGACTACGCAAGCCTAGTAAAAATGAAGTCAACAGGGTAGGTATTAACAACAAATGTAAAAAAGATAAACCAATAGCTGTAAGCAGTAAAAAAAAATGTAACTGTTAGTAACAGAATATCATCAGCATCATGCTGAGTAGGGCCCATTTCATGGCACTATGTTGACTGTATTTGTTTGTTTTCGTTCTGTAAAGTGTAAGTGTCATGAATAAATGTTTTGAGTTTGAATATTACCTATAAGTAATGGTACTTAGTTATTAACCTGTTTTCAAAATTTCACGAATATTTGTTAAAAATTGAAGCCTGTAGGGAACACCTGCGCCGACTACTCGTATACCAACCTGGCATAAACCATGTTTTCCCATGCTGAAACGGTGGCTGTCACTCACAATCAGTAATATAATACCCAATGACGGTCGGTTATGTCAGCAGTGATGTCAGCATGATATGTCAGCAGCAAAATACGACCGTGGATTTTTATAAATTTGCACTGCAGGCATGAAATAAAGTACCCAATACACAAACTTTATGGCCACCTCAAAATTTTGTGGATGGTGAAAAACTAGCTTGCTGCAAGATATTTTGCAGGTGGCTTACGATGGTCCCGTTTTATCTATTTATCGTGCTACGCATCACTTTCGCACTTACATACTTGTTAGAACCTGACGGCAACAACGACAAACGATTAAACACGGTACCATCATAAGCCTACAAGTCTTCGAATTAAGATTTTACAACTAAAGAAGATAATAAATCCGAGAATTATTTTGCTAGCACAATTTCTAAAAGCAACATAGGAGATTTTTTAAAGAAGACATAAAATGATTTCTCACATTTCCAAAACCCTTCAGTCAAACTTCCATAAATATCAGAGCAGGCGGAAACAATTTCGCGCGGAGCCGCTAACACAATTTTATTCGGGCATAAAAAAGGGGCTCATCATGCAAACGCCAAGTCTGGGACGTGGCTCGCGGTAAAACAATTTATCTGCATCGACGGCGTTTGGCGCTGCACGTGAATAAAATATGTCGCCGGCTGTCACTCTCGTACCTGGATGCTGGCAGGGATGCGTCTTGTACTGAAAGTAAAATGATACATTCTGCCAGTACGAGTACGTAACCAGGTTTGTACCTACCTATGCATTTTGCAGTTGACTTGTTGCAGTAGTATTGTAATTTTATTGATTTCTACTATAACATGTAGGTAAATATACCTAATCTATTTTACCATATGGTTAATTGGTTAGGTATGCAAAACATTATGCGCATCTTGACTGATATTTGTTTATGTACGTTTAATATCAAAATATAAATAATTACTACTTTAGACTTCGTATCAGATATTAATTTTGTTAAGGTGATTTTGGTCATTAGTGTCACTACTTGTGTGGAATCTATCAGTCAGCTTATCCGTTTTGCTTTTGACAAAGTAAACCTTTTTCTTTTTGATGAGTTGGCAACGGGTATGTGACAGTTTTAGTGTTTCAACCGTTCATAAACAACGGGAGCTACTTACCATCAGATGGCCCGTTTACTTGTTTTCCACCGACGTGGTATAAGAAAATAAATCTATTCTTTTTCAAGGCTCTAGCAACCCTGATCACAAAATTTGACGGACAGAGAGCGACAGGAGCCTCAGGAATTAAGTCCCGGCGCCCGACAGATATATTCTAGTCGTATTTGCTCAAACTTATTCCCGACAATGACGGCGGACGACACGACGTGACGTGCGGGTAAACCGATAAGGAGCGCCCTCGGGAACTTGGCTACATGAAAATTAGGATATGCAATATTCAGGGGATTTTTGTGAATTGGTCGTAGTTTATTCAGTTACAATTTGAATATACTTGTACTAATACGACGAAATTTTAGGACGCGTCTCAGTCTGTCAAGTGTTAAGAACGTGCACAGTATTAATTAAATTGGGATGAAGTAGATTTTGTTTTTAAATACGAGAGAAATACGCATATTGTTTATCAACCCTGTAGGCTTAGCACATTTTATTGGTGCGATAGTATGCCGCCGCCACGCCAGATATAATAAATTAAAATAATAACTAAAACACGGGAAATCTATCTCGCGGCGACATATTGTCGCACCTATCATGCTCTACCCCTTTACACCCGGGTTGACACGATCGTGACAGTTAATTTCAGTTAATTTTCAATTATTAAAAAAGTCAATAGAGTTCATGAAATAAAACTATGAAAACGGATAAACTCGCGTATATTAACTAATTTTAACTTCATTCCGACGTTTTGGGATACCTTCCTAACAATACAATCATACAAAGGAAGGAAATACTTCTCAGGCAGTGGCGTAGGGATAGAACCGGCGTAGATTATTTATTTTGTCTCTTGTCTTCATTCTGAAAATATTTGTAATGAATAACTAGCTTAATTTGCAAATTTTGTATGTACAGCCACCCTTAAAATTTATTGTCTGTGGTTTAGTAATTTTTTTGGTGGGTAGTTTTGTACTTATCTTTCTTATTTTGATGGAGGTAGATCTATCAAATTTCCTCCATTGTCAGTCATCCGCAGACCACGAACCCTGTAAAGTGTTCGAAACGTCGGAATGAAGTTAAAATTAGTTAATATACGCGAGTTTATCCGTTTTCATAGTTTTATTTCATGAGTATTGAGTAATCCTCGCGGTAACCGAAGAAAATATTCAATAGAGTTCATTATCAAGTTAGCAAATCCCGACTTTTCGGTTGCAAAGGGCTACTTACATACAATCATGCTTACAGCAATGGATAATTTTCTCCTTTTTTATTAAAATTATTTACTTATATTTATTATTAATTGAACAAAACGTCAGAGCGGCATATGCACATGCACAATATTCCATCATAATTACCCCACACAACGTTATGTTTACTTGCCTATGTCACTCAATCAACACCCCTCACACAATGGTTTCGCGTGCAGCAAGTGTGAAGTGTCTTAATCAATGGCACTTTTAACCTGCGAGTGTGAAGTGTATTTTCCAGGCGATCGCGTCGGCATTAGCATTCCGCGGCCGCGCCGCAGCCAACTCGATTTGCAAGCTTGTTAAGGCATTAGAGAACAATGTATAGGGATGTAGGTCTTCTTACATGTTTCTTTCTTTTTTAAGGTGTATTTCTTTTGTTCAGTGCAGTGGGACAGTATAGGCTCTTAATAATAAAAAAATCTTTTGTACCTTTTAAAAGAAAAAAGTGATTTTCCTAACTAGTGCGGAAACGTTAACTTTGCGCACTAACTTTGTGCGTAAATTTATCTTTTTAAGCTACTTGTTATGAAAAAAGTCTTTCGATACACGTGTAAAAACTTCTTTTTAACTCGGGTGATTGTCGCCCTCGTTTCACTCGGGCTCCAACTTTCAACCTCGTCGAAAAAAAAAATTTTTGCACTTGTATCGAAATGTACTATTACAATAAGAAACAGAAGTCTCGGAAAAGCTCATTAGGTCATCAGGGAGGCTTAGAACAGTCCCACGTCGCAAAGCACTTGCAGAAAATAACCCTCGTGTCATCGGTCCGACATATTATGAAAAGCTCCCTGACAGAATACGAACCGAAACATGAAACGAGACATTCAAACGTCAATTGAGGAACTTTTTACTGGAGAACCCATTATAAAGTGAATTGTTTGATTATTTGCCGCTTTATTGGTTATAGGTATTTTGACATTTTATGCAATTTGTATTGACAAGCACACTGATACGGATTGATTACAATATAATTTATATGGTAATCAAATGTTGTGCAAATAAATAAATCTAAATAAATGTATATGCTCAGATATTGCGAATCCTAAGCGTTTTCATTTTAAAGGCAAACAAGTGACACTTTTCTGCATCCGTACGGAAATGAATTTTCATAGTACTTTTCTGTACCGTCTGGTTACCTACCGACTACCGAGAATGGGTTATTTTCCTAGCAATAATGCACTGTAAAATATTGTTTAATATTCGTGTTGCAGTAGCCTTTCAACAATAGGAGCATGAATAACAAATTATGAAACCTGTTTAAAAAGTATCAGAGTGAGTATTAGTATTAGTATAGTTAGTATTTATTCTGAATAATAGTCGATGATATTAAAATACGAATTAAGGAAGGGTATTAAACCAATACGAGTTGGGATACAGCCTGCATGTCGACACGCTTACCTGCGAATGTGCAACGGATTATGTGTACCTATAAAGAAAACAAAACTTTTTTAGTACAGACGGTGCCTTTTTTAGGCGCTAAGTAGTAAGTGGCTCATTTTACGTCTCAGGTCCAAAACTTCGGAGGGCCATCTGTACTAAAAAACGTTGTACGAGACACATGCAAAAAGGAAATTCGTAGCTCGTGTCGATATTAAACACTCCCTTCGGTCGTGTTTTAAAACATCACCACTCGTTTCGAATTTCATGTTTTTCGCACTAGTGTCGTAATGTACTATTATTAATCATTATAAAGTAGACATAATTAATATTGAGTTTATGGAAAGAAAATAACTTTGCTTTGTAATTTTATTATTATATTATGTAACTAAAAAGAGACTGGGATCCTACAGTCAAACTCTGAAGAGTTTTGTAGGACAATTACTATTTTCTAAGATTGTAATCCACATGTACTATTAATAAAGAAATAAAAAAGGAACTGACAAGGCAACTACTACATATCACAGTATCCACTGTGGCTTTACTCACGTAATTTTGGAATAATTACATTTTTAAGTATTTCCATTGTCGTCCGAATAAAAATGTCCGTTTCGCATGAATATTATTTCTACCTTCACCAAAGACTAAATGTCATTGGACATATATGAAACACTGTAAAACTCGCTATTTTCACAGTTAACAATCGAAACCAAAATACAGCCCTATCCGAAGACAAAGGGTGTTCCAACCCTGTTGGAACAGAGAAAATGTCACTCGCGTTTAAAGCGGTTGAATATTGATAAAATAAATATTGGAATACGTGACCGTCGGTGCCTGGCTTTGTCTTCGCTGTTTGCCTTGCCGACTCATTGGAATTGCGCCTTCAATAGCGAGCTAATTTTATTGATAAAGTACCTGCTCAAATTGTGCTTATTCGTTTATGAAAATGAGGAATTCCACTGTTAAAAGGGGTTGGAAACGGTATTTTTAAAGGTATTTCTAGCTTTACATTTAAATGGTTTTATTAGAGTATTTTACAGTTTTTAGTCTACATATTTACTTAATTAAAAATAAATTAATGAAGTGTCTACTAATTCGACTTAGTTCGAATTGATTACATCTTTTCGTATAATTTAAGCGATATTATTTCAGACCAATATGAGGCTGTTTTATCAGAATTGCCAAGAATTCACGGTTTTAATTATATGTTGTCAAATATCAAAACCAGTATTGAAATTGTTTAAAGTTCATGAAATTTTAAGGTTTATTGTGGCTTGTAGTATAAAATCAGCCTGTGACGGAAATTTGGAAAAATTGTTTACCTAGTAGGTACCTTCCGAATTATATTAAAATCATGATTAAGTAACAATCAACTCACGATATCGAAATACGGATATTTACATATGAATAACGCCAAACATCTTTATTACATTGAAGTCCTCTCAAGTAAACTAGCGCCAAATATCTTCAAGTTATATTCGTTCAAGCAAACACAGGTGTATAATCAGATCATCCTTCAGCCAACACCGAGAGCACAAATATCCGGGGCTGGCGGACATAATCCGGTGTCCCGGACATCGCAGGACGCGTCAATATGTACAGACTTGGTCGAAAGTTTTGAAAGCTGTTTTGTGGTTCCCGACTTTTGAAACTGAAAATATGAAACGTCTAGATACGTCAATAGTTAGAAGATATACACTCGCGGTCAATGAATACGGGTCTGGTGGATTTTTGCGTAGAAAATACTGGAAACATGCTGATAACAAATATTTATGATACAAGTCGAACCGTTTTTAACATGAGCCTATTTCTCGTACCTTATTAGACTAGTAATATTAGTCCATGGGCTAATATTTTTTAGAAGTTTACAAATTTGCGTTTCTCGAAGCCGCTCTAATAAAATATTAGTTATTAGTAACCAACTAATAAATATTAGCTAATATTATTAGACCTAATTTGGTTTTGGTTTCTCGAATACAAAGAAAAATAACTACACTTGTAAAATACACTCATAAAGCTATTAGTCGCCGAAGCTTGGTAAAAAATATTAGTCCAAGCTATTAGCGTGTATTTATCACAGTTAAATAATAGTATTTTATGCAACAGTTGTTTAAGAGAGGTCAAAAAAGGCGAGTGGCGTAAGTAACAATTTGAGGCGAAGCCGAAAATTGTTAATAAAGACGCCACGAGTATTTTTTGACTCGGTTAAACAACGTTGCATACATTACTTTTTCTACGACTAAGGATTATCACAAAATAAAACACAGTTTGTTATATGAAAATATACTTTAATTATTATACCTATATTTTGAGCAAAACATTTCCCATCAGCATAACGCACAAAAAAGTTCAAAGTGTTGCAGTTATCTGGGCGAAGAATCATGTACTTTTTGCAGATATGGTAATATTTCCCTGTTATTGTAAAAGTGCGATCAATTCGGTTCTTGGTGTTCATTATATGAACCACTAGCGTTTCCTGGGCATCAATAATATTGTAATTTTTTAAATCGTGTAACTCTTGCCGGCGACAGGCCCCCATTATTCCAAAAATTACAGCCACCTGTAACAAGAAATAGGAATCTAGGTGTTAAAAATCCTTACAATGTAATTAAATACAATATTTGCATACACAGAATACCTAAATAACATAACTAACCGAATATACTAGTGCATTAATAAAACAATAAAACAACAAGTATGTAACTATAGATTTACCTTGTTGAATAGATGATTCCGATCAGGTGCTTGCTCAATGAATGTTTTTAATTCATCTGGTAAAAAAGTCTTCGCTTTTTTCGCCTTAAAACCTTCTGACTTTCTTTTCAATAAAGCCAGCAACTTGGCGTATCTAGATATGTCTGTCTGGTGGTATATGTTGAGAGTTGCCTTGAGTTTTGAATATTCAACCCAAAGTGAAGACTGTTTGAATAATTCTATGAGGCTTTTAAAATATGCCAATAGGACATTCTCTGAGAATGACGAAGTCTGGTGTTCGATTCGCCACGCCATGAATTTCTTGTACGACTGATCGTAAAAATGCCGCGATTTTGTAGGCAACAAATTCTCAGTAACTGATTGTGCCGCCGTCGATATTTCTTCCGGTGTCAGAACCAAGTCCTCATCATAATCCATCTTATCTTATTATTATTAAATTTATTTTCTTCACTTCACAGTCCAAAAAAAGATGAAAAAAGAATTTTAAACAAATTTAAAGATTGCCGCACAAACTGAAAATAACAATGAAAAAACAAATGACGGAATGTAATAGACACGGTAACGTTTTTTTTTTTAAACTGTCAGTTACTGCCTGCCGGTGACGATTCTAAGACACTTGCGTTTTTTTCCTTACGTTGGTAGCAATTATTTTAGATACGTTATTATTTCAAACAATATGAATCCAGTTGTTTGTTAAGTTGTCAGGTTTGCGATTTGTTGTAAATTGAGTAGGTATCTCTGCTAGCAGTTGCATTTTAGCGACTTTATAAGCCTAGGGTGTTTTTGAAGAATAGAGTATATAGACTTTTCTGAAATTGTGTAAGCCCAGCTTTTATATTTGTTGGCGGGACTATATAAATGACAGATAAAAGTGCCGGAGTAGAAAAAGAAAATTATAAAATCTCGGATGAGAAATAATTAAAATTGTTAATTCCTCCCATTTTTACGTTTATCTATTTAGGTTAACGTGTCCGAAAAGCTTCCAAAAAAAATATATCTGCCTTCCAATATATTCCTCAAAACCATCAACTTCATATCCATTCTTAATAAATTAAAATATTTTATTTTAACATGATTTAAACTAAACAAACAATTTGCTTTTTACCGCCAATGTTTAAATTTTTTTTAATTATGTAATAAGGCATGGGTAATACCCCAATCAGCCAAGTTGGACTAATATTTTTTATTAGTTTACCAATATTAGTTACCAGTCTAATAATTATTTTCGAGAAACAGAAAATATTAGGACTTGTAAAATTTTCACTAGTAACTAATAACTAATATACTTGTAAACTAATAAGTACGAGAAATAGGCCCCTGATTGTATTGGAATTTCACTGAAATTCTCACCCGATCCGAAAAACACGGAATTTTATCGTCAGATGACGATGATGATTAAAAACTAGTATTACCACACATTTTAGATGGCTTTCTTAAACGGTCTACATTTTTGTCTCTACAGACCGACCTAACGACAATTTTAAAGTTTTTTTGGATTTATAAATATTAGATGTCATATACCAAAGAAAAACGACCAAGATCACCTATGTCCGAGGTGGGGATCGAACCCACGTACTCAATAAACGTTTTCGCAATATGTTTTTTTTGATTTATTTATAAATTTAGGGAAATTCCAATACAACCTGATTTAAATATAGATTTTACCTACACTATAAATATTTTGAAAAAATATTTGAATTCTGCATGTTTGCGTTATTTTCTGTAAAAAAAAAACCACCTGACCCGTATTAATTGACCGATCTTATTTTAATTATGTATTATTCCATATACAAAAAACTAAACTTTGCAATACCGACGACGTACAAGTGCGGAATTTTGGACAAAAGCAATACAATTTATTTTACCAGAAGTATAATAAAAAATTAAAAAATCTTATACCTATTTGTAGATATTTCCATGGGGAAAATATATTGGTTATCCGATTTGTAAACGTATGTAATAACTAAATACTTTCTGAAGATCCAATAACCTAAATGCAGTTAAAAATATGCTATTCTAAATAAATACAAAAATAGTACATTTACTAACTAGTGCGGGAAAACTTTTTTCGGCGAGGGTGAAAGTTGGAGCCCGAGTGAAACGAGGGCGACAATCACCCGAGTTAAAAAAAAGTTTTTGCACGTGTAAGGGACGATTTTTTTCATAACGAATACGTCAAAAAGAGAAATTAGCGCGCGCGAAGCGTGCGCAAAGTTCGTTTTTGCGCACTAGTTAGGAAAAAATAGTTTTATGACTAAGTAATCAATTTGTTAGCTACCTGGCAAACAAACGAGATAAAATAATTATGCACAAATTTTACAGTTTAGAAGACTACAGTTTAGAGCAATTTAGAAGACTGGTTAGCTGAAAAACTGCATACACACTCGGTAAATTAATGACTGAATTTATGAATTGGGTACGCAATTGTGCAAGCAATGGTACAACATACTATATTACATATTTACAAATAGCTATGAAAACATAAATAAAGTGAATCGGAATCATTAATGCCTATTGAATTGAGTATTTAGATACATGAAGTTGCAATTAAGTACATTGCTCTTGAAAAATATTATCTTTTTTTGGAATACTCACCTGTCGCACCCATTGCCTGAAAAACGCGCGAATGGATACACTAAATAATACATACAATAAATACTTTTGGCCTAGATGGTACTGCTACCGTTTGCTTTGTTGGACACCTCTCGCTTCAGTCAACACTCACTCGTAGGGATTTCGGAGCGATTTTCAAATAATCCGTCGTTGGAGAAAATCTGAGGAGCTCGAGCAGGGATGGAAACTGGTTCCGAGTGGTTTGAATCTTCTAATTTTTGACTGCTTGACTAACTGTAAGATATACTTAGGACAAGTAGGTATATACAGGGTGTTCGTTTCGATTTGCGATAAATTAGACAGGTTACTTGGGCCATTCATAGAAGTTGTCTGGTATATCGGCTTTTAGAAAATTCGATAAAAAATATTTTTTTTTGTTTTCATACATAATAAATGAAATGGTAAGTGTGAGAGAACCTTAAGAATAAAATAAAAGTTAATCTCAGGTGACTGACGGCACATGTCAAAATAAGTAACATTCTTCTTCTTCGTCGTAGCCTCATGACTGAGGGACGTGATGACTGCAGGCGCCCTGCACCAACACTCTCCAAGCTGCACGATTCAGCGCTTGGTGCATGCTACCCTGGAAGGTGGCTCCAGTTGCAGCAGTGACGTGAAGTAACATTAGAATGTAATAAAGGTTGCAATACACATGTTCAGTGATTAAACTTATTTTTTTTTAATAACTCAATAACGGTAAGAGTTAAGACACTAGTTTCTTAGAGAAATTAATTATATTTGACCTAAATAAGCTTTCCTTAAAGTTATAGCATATGAAGAAAAACACGCTGTATTATTATCTTCCTAGTGTTTTTCCAGCATTCGCGACAACCCGGGGAACTACGGTCTGCTTGGCAACCTTGCCCGAAATGTAAAAAGTTTGGATCGCGTCTTCGAAATTGATAGTACATTTTTGGTAACAAAAAAGGAACGCTTCATACAGACATTGTGGAAATGGGGTGAATTTTGCCCAGCATCATCGACTACCAGCCTATCAATTTTCATCAATATTGAAGAAGAAGTGATTCAAATCTACAAACTTTTTGAAAGCGTAAGAATTGCTCATTTAACGTAAGTTTATGCAAATAATACCCGTTTGTCGTTAAAACATGAGTCATAAGTAATCGCGAAAGTTTAAATGAATATATTAAGCACTACTTTCTACAGAGGGGAAACTACGCCTCATTGGGATTTATACGGTTTCCCCACTGATCTCTTCACCGAAAATCATTGGATTAGAGTGCATAATTTTTTCCTTCATACTTTCACGGAAACATCTGAATTTATCTGTCTGTCTCAATTGTTCACTGCAATAGATACTAAAGTTCAATGTGACAACGATATGAATTCGGACGTTTCCGTGAAAAACCGAAAGAAAAACATTATGGTCGACGTCAAAGATATCATTACCGTCAAATGCGCCAACATTGCCACCACGGGAAAGTTTGCCCGTAACGCAATTTTTTTACAAATCGGTTTGTGGAGTAAATTTAATCAGAGTTCTGGCAACTCCACTATTTTTAGTAGAAACTAGGTTATATGGGTGGCAACACTCCGCATCATATTTGCAGCTAACGTTAATCAGTAGCTTGTTCCAACTCGTTGAGTGCAGTGCGTTATTTGGCGGGCAAATTCTTAGTGAAGTTTCAAGGTGAATTGTGCAAAATGGGGAAGACGCTGGCAGGTAAAACTCATGTCATGTAATAAAATAAGATGTGTAGATTGTTTTTCTGTTAATAAAGTTACTAAAAGCCTATTATTAACGGAGTTATTGTCTTAGAGAATGTTACCCAGCCATGTAGCAGCCGGTCATTGTAAACTTTGCCCATCGCCAAAAACGTCCTAGGGTTGTCACCTCGTTGTATTTACCAGCCTTTGCGAATAAAAGAGGTTATTGTTTTATAAACGAATATTTACATCATACTTTTGTTTTTATTCTTTTTACACTACGAGTATTATCAACAAACTTTAATGTTAAAAGGAAAGAGTTGATGTTGATTTATTTGAAATTTAACATGTTAATATTTGTTAATTTATATCAAGAATCTTTTTATTGTTTTCAATTACTCATAGTACCCAAGTATTCTTCTATTATTCAATATTAATAAAAAAATGATCATCATAAGCTTTGTCTTATTTTACCTTAACGCTTTACACGAATTAACTCAAAAGTGACAACCCTAACACTTTTGAAATCTCAGGTGTCGTTTGTATGGGAAAGGGAAAAAACTGCCAGGTAACATTGCCCACTTGATTTATTTAAAAATTTACACAGTTATCGCTGAGCTATTTACAGGAAACGGTAGGATTGCCCGTAAGCTAGGTGTGGTTCTTGTTTCAAAGCTATACGAGCTATATTTAAGTGCAAAATCGACGTGGGCAATGTTGGCCAAAAGTCCGGATAACTTTACCCGCCCTCAAAATCGCAAAAAATATAAATAAAATGATGATTTAAAAATTTTTACGAGACACAGACAACTGCACTTGATCACAATATACCTGTTAAGCCAAAAAAAGTAGTAGGCTTTCATAGTTTTTTTTTGAGAAATTCGTGTTTTTTTGAAAAAAGCGGGCAAAGATAGGGCATTTGACGGTACGGTTTAGGTGCCAAAAATATATTTACACGCCTTTATTTAGGTTCATTAAGGTCGTTTAAATATATTTTTGGCACTTAATTCGTAATGATATCTTTGACGTCGACTGTACTAGTAGTGCAGCACTACCTACATCTGTAGGTACCTAAATGTAATACTTAGGGCTGATTTTTCAATCGTCAAATAAACCTATCCGTTAGTTAAAATTATCACCATCCTTTTCTAAAACCATCAGTCAAGAAAGGACAGGGCTAACATTTATTTGACAGGTATTGTTAACTGGGGATTGAAAAATCAGTCCTTAGTGATAAATTAAATGTAAGTAGAACCACCCAACTATGGTCCAATACTGCAACTCCACAATTTCAACTCATAATTAAGCACCAGTCCCAATCTTCTTTATGGCTTTGTCCAAGTTTTTTTTATTATTAATGAGGAGTTTAAATATGCCTATGAATAGCACGATACTTAATAATTAAACTTAATGGAAGATATTCGATTCAGTTTTAGACCATTGTTGGGAGTGTGTGGACTCTTTGGACTACCTAGTTAGGTGGTTTTACGGTAATAACTACAAAGTCTGTATGTAGGGGGTCAAGTAGCTCTGTCCTCAACTATACATGAGAGACACAGGATTTTTCGCCCGGAACAATTAAAACATTTTTTCCACACAGTGGTTTAGGGTTAGAACCGATTCCAAAGAACGATGAAAGACGATCCTGACGCGAATGTTGCTAGGCTTGTATTTGCCTCATTAAAGAATTATTTCACTATAACTTTGTGTCAAAAAACTTATTGGAACTAGACAAGGTTTGCTACCTTCAGAATGTCGCACCACTTAGGTACGTACCGTTTGACCACCAATGCCTGCCTACGCAAAAATTTACCTAGTTACTTATAGCATTGAAATACGTAGTATTTAACTAATTTTCACTACCTGATTTCCTTAAGTGTCTAGTTAGTAACCTAATGCACTAGGTAGTTAAAACTTTCCGAAACGTATAAATGAAAATATTTTTTTCACTGGGTTACATGCTTGTAATCGTGGCTGCCGAATAAGAATAATATTTACAATGCATATGCTCAGAAAGTGCTCTTTTTAAGATAAACTGATGCACAGAAAGTGACTTATTTCGCACGTGTGCGGGAATGAATTTTCATAGTACTATTCCGCACGGCCTGATTCGTACTACTGAGATAGTCTGGTTTTCCTCGAATAATGCATTGTAAAATTAATGTTGTATGATACCTACACATGTTGAAATGTAGGCTTTTCTCTAACTCGTGTTGGTTTTAAATCACTCGCTTTTCTCTTTATAGTCATCAACACTCGTCCTGAAAAAAGTTAACTTTCCACACCCGGTATCATAAATAACTATTTTACCTACCTATAGATACAGTAGGTACACGGATTTTTTACAGTACCTGTACCTACATAAACGGTATAATTTTAGTCCTTAGAAATAGATGGAAAATTTCGAGCTTTTTTATTTGACTAACACCCTGTTTCACAATCCCTGAATAAATACATTCGTGAGATAAAATTACCATTATCTTTTTCCCCAGGGATAGAAAAGAAAAAACAGCTAAAATTTTTCTGTCAGTTAGATGTTATTTGGGGAATGGTAGGTAACCTACTACAGGTAACGCAGGACTTAAACTGAACACATAGGTACGGCTTTCTTTGGATTCAAAATAACTTAAATGTATGATGATGAAAAATTAAAAAAGGATCCTGTTCGGTTAACTGTGATTAAATACCGTTTGCTAGAAGTAATCTAGAGCGAAAAAGCTGGTTAAGGTAAGGGTAAGCTGGTTTGTAAACTTTACAACGTTAAAAAACACACCAAAAATGTATTTTAAAATGAGCACTTTTATCATGACTTGCTGTTTTCATATCTATGGAGTTACCTGACGATAAAGTTACATGTTTTTTTGTATTGAATTAAAAATTCAGAGAAATTACATTATGTACAATTGATGTTAAAAACGATTCTAATTCTAATAAAATTCTACTAAGTATATTTTTTTTCAATACCTATAATTTATATCACCATGTTCGCGTGTTTTCTATTAAAAATTCCACCTCTGACTACAAGTTTATTGTATATAACCTATCCTTTAATTAGTTACTCGTTTCTCGATTGTCCTGATCTAATGAACGTTCGTGTCGTGATAAAATTAATACGTTAATAATATTTAGTAGGTATTTTTAATTAATAATATTTTCAATAAATTATTTCAATTTAATGAAAATAATTGTATTATATTATCTACTTATTCATTTGAACATTTTAATTCGATATCAATTTTTGAACGTAACATTTATGGACAAACGATTCCTTTCTTTTTATGTTCAGGATCGATCTACTAAAAATTAGGAAAAACCCAGTGAATTCAATCTGTGAATATTAGAACCCGTATGTATCGGTTTTGTTGTTTTATCTTCTTAGTTGTAATACTTTACAAACCTGACTAAAATTAAGGTTTTTAATTTCTCGCTAATTGAGTGGCCCTAAAAGTAAAAAAGCTCATAGGTAACCTTTTTTCATATTTAGGTATAAGGACTGTTCATTTTACTAAACGGACACGAAAAACCTCACGTAAATATTTTTTTCTTTTATCAATTTTATTTTTATTTGTGAAATATTGTTTAACTAAAAATAGACAAATAATAAGTGATGTCTCAATTTAATATATTAATTATCGGCAACTACATTTTTAGACTACTGTTTGGCCACGAAACTTATGTTCTGCAAACTACTTTTTGACATTTTACAACTAGTTGCGAACTATACATGTTTGAATTTTTTCAATGATTTAGTTTTTCGTCTATCGTTTTTTAAGTGTATCTTCACAATAGGCCATTCAGGCCATTGCCGCTATACAGAGTGTTTTTTTTAAGTGGGACAGTATGGGGAAATCGGAAAATATAGAAGATACAAGGAAGCTGTCTTAGGAGACATTAGGTATTTTTTTGAGATAACAATTTTGACATTTTCAAAATTTTGGTCAAGTGCGAGTTGTACCTAAAAATTAATAATATTGATAAAAAAAAATTTTGACGCATATCGACGTGATTTCATGCGTAGACAATTTTATTGTATGGGATGAAAAAAAATATGAACAGCAGAAATTAGTCAAATTTAAGAAAACCATTTCTCATATTACATCCACTGTGAAGTGTCTACTACTGCAAGGTCAATATTTTGAAAAGTATTACTTACACTTTACGAACACGACATTGGAATTTGGAACGTATTATTTAAGTTCAAAAGGACTTTAATAAGTTACATGTCGCGAGCTCATAAAAAAAATAATGAAAATATTCAACGAAATTCTAAATACGAATAGATACTCAATGGTCATTCCAAATTTTAAGTTTTTTTTCTTTATGAGCTCGCGACATGTAATTTATTAAAATCCTTTTGAACTTAAATAAAACGTTCCAAATTCAAATGTCATGTTCGAAAAGTGTAAGTAATGCTTTTTTAAATTGCAGCAACTACCATCCAGTGGATGTAGGTAACATGAGAAATGGTTTTCTTAAATTTGACTAACTTCTGCTGTTCAGATTTTTTTCATCCCATACAATAAAATTGTCTACGCATGAAATCACGTCGAGCTGAGTCAAACAATTTTTTTATCAACATTATACATTTTTAGGTACAACTCGCACTTGACCAAAATTTTGAAAATGCCAAAATTGTTATCTCAAAAAAATACCTAATGTCTCCTAAGACAGCTTCCTTGTATCTTCTATAGTTTCCGATTTCCCCATACTGTCCCACTTAAAAAAAACACTCTGTATAAGATGAAGATGAAGACAATTTTATGGATGTCGTTTTTTAAACAAATTCTATGATTATTTAATTAAATAGCTCTAATGTCTGACCCTTATGATGTGCCCTTGCCAAATCAGACCAAAATAACCAGTGAGAGATACCTACTATGTCTTCGATAGACATCAAAAAACCGATTTTGGATGCAATATTTTCTATAAATATTCCCGCAAACTTGGTCCTGTTGCGAAATAGGAAGCAGTTAAAAGACCATAATTATAATCAAATTGCCCCGCAAGCAAGGGCGTTCTTCCCGAAATTGTTTTTTTTTTTATGATTTTCTACTCAGGCACATACTCTTCTACGACAGCATGACAGTATTAGGACTGCGGTAATGTCATTACTATCATATTTTAGGTAGGTACCTTTTGTGGGCCACCAAAATGCGAAAATTCCATACTTTTACAGTGAAACGACGTAAAGTTCAATAGCCAATTTTAAGGTATGCAACTAAGATTTCTGTGTTTAGACTTCAGTGAATCTTCAAGCATATGACACTCTCTAAATTGTTTAATGATTTAGTATAACGTCGATTTCAAATTTCCTAGATATTTGCAATCTTTCACAGTGAATATTTTTCTGTACACCATTGTGCAGAATCAATTTACGATTATCAAATTGAATATGTCTTATCAGATATATTAATGGATACTTGAAAAGCAAACATATATCAATTAAAAAAGATGGCTTTGCTAATTTCATGGCTGTAAACTGTTCATCGATCGATTTTAAAACCGATATAATATAATAGACGTTTAAGTGTGTCCTCTTAGTAAAATGAACAGTCCTTATTTCAGCCAGTTAGGCACGTATTTTCTAACTAATTTTTTTTTATGATTTTCTACTCAGGCACATACTCTTCTACGACAGCATGACAGTATTAGGACTGCGGTAATGTCATTACTATCATATTTTAGGTAGGTACCTTTTGTGGGCCACCAAAATGCGAAAATTCCATACTTTTACAGTGAAACGACGTAAAGTTCAATAGCCAATTTTAAGGTATGCAACTAAGATTTCTGTGTTTAGACTTCAGTGAATCTTCAAGCATATGACACTCTCTAAATTGTTTAATGATTTAGTATAACGTCGATTTCAAATTTCCTAGATATTTGCAATCTTTCACAGTGAATATTTTTCTGTACACCATTGTGCAGAATCAATTTACGATTATCAAATTGAATATGTCTTATCAGATATATTAATGGATACTTGAAAAGCAAACATATATCAATTAAAAAAGATGGCTTTGCTAATTTCATGGCTGTAAACTGTTCATCGATCGATTTTAAAACCGATATAATATAATAGACGTTTAAGTGTGTCCTCTTAGTAAAATGAACAGTCCTTATTTCAGCCAGTTAGGCACGTATTTTCTAACGTCTTCGTCTCTCTGCTTTTACGACTTACTTGTGAAAATAACAATTAAGCGGACGGACGTACGATAGTCCTGCATTGATCGCGAACATTCCACCAAATAAAAAGTCAAAGTTTTAAGAAAGAACTCGACACACATTCAAATTGCAAACTGAGGTGTTTAATTATCGCTTGGTTGCAAACAACAAGGCAACCCGCGTCAGTCGATCAGCCAACCACCTAACAGGTTGCCACCAACCCCGTAGTAGTCGCGGCCTTTGCTAATCGCCGATGCATCGGCCAATTTAACCGTGAATGATCCGGCGGCGACGCTTTTGTGCTTGTCCTGGGCTCTAATCGAAATTTGAAACTATTTCGGGCATAGGACAATGCCGCATTGTCCGCGTGTCCGGTGTTTGCCGGCTTTATTAATTCAAGTGGGCGTGTTCGTGTGGGCGGGGCTGTGGGCGTGGTCGGTGGAGCGGGCCGCCCACCGGCGCGGGCAGTCGGTCGAGTGTGGCGGCGGCTTCGCTCAGTCGGTCTGGCGACGCGACGCGACTTGTAGCGCTCTCCCGCGGCCGCCCTCGGTACCAACTTTATTACGTCGGCTTTGCCAATAACACAAACATTTCAGCTTGACTTAAGACTGGTATTATAGTACTGTAGTGTAGTGGGTGTTGTGGAGCCACGTGCGTCTTGTACTTGTCGCACTGCCCAACACACGCGGTTAAAGGTGAGTGCATGATTTCAGGAAAGCGTAGGTATGGAAATGTTACAACACTATACAGACCGGTAAAAAAAACATTAGTAGGTAAATATTTACTATTACAAGACACTGAAATACCTATAGGTACTTTTTATGTAAAATGGCTTCGTTGCGTTGATCTTAAAGAATGATCACAACTTAACCTAAGTTAAATGGTAAAACTATTTTGTAAGTATGTCCTAATTTTGTCTAATAGGTATGGCAATGCTTTTTTTAATGTACGTATTCGGCTGATGATGATATTATGTAAAGGTAAATTATTTTATTTGGGAATTAAGGACCCCAAACTTTTAAATGTTTTCATTAAATGAGTGGGTAGAGCCCAAATTGAATAATGAACAGTCTCTAGTGATTATCGTTATGTATATAATAGATAGTTCCACGAGAGTTGAGGTCACGCACACATCAACATGTCATGTAAACACACGGGGAATTTGAAATTACTGTTCTTTTTTCGTACTGCCAGCAAACCCAATTGCAACTGTAAGATTGACCAAAAAGTTTGTTCAAGGGATTTGCTTCAATATTTTGACGAAAGTCATTCATCAATTCACTACCTACATTTTTTGCAATTAGTACTTACTTCATTTGGATGTGTGTGTTACCTCAACTCCGGCTCATGTTAATTCTCTTGAACTATTGGGATGACATTATTAGAAAACTTGGAAGAAAAGTGTTAAGGAATTTATTGTACCGATCATAATCATAATCATATCGTTTATTGCTTTCACGTAAGTATAAGGATCTTAAATGGTATTACAGTTCACATGAACCCTGTAAGGGCACAGCAACATTAAGTACTTAATTCTATAGGGAGGCATGCATGCTTATGTTTTAATTTAACTACACAACAAATTTATTAAATAGTCAGATATATACATTGCAACATATTAATCGTTATATCTAGATTTAAACTTAAAATTTGGTATATTGGCTCAGTACCGGTTAAGTTTCTCACATTACATTATTGTGACTTACTTATATCCATTCTCCCGTTCAAATTGTTGAAGAAATCATTCAGTATACACCTATAGTATGTTTTTTTTGTTAACTAAATGTGTCTTAATCCTAATTTTTTAACAGCCTGTAGTCCTCGATGTCTTTAACGGAATTGAGGATTTTATTATATTTTTTTATTGCTATACCGTGGGGGCTATTGCGTATCATTTGTACCGACAGACAAGTATGCTACTAACTTTTTTTTAAAATTTAACTGAACAATTAATTCGCTATAATAATTAAAAAGTTTTTATTGTACTTTGCACATTGCACATTTACATTACAGTATTGCACATTGTACGCAACACCAATTGTGATAAGATAACGCCTGTATCTCTTTAACAATAAGGTCGACGGTCGAAGTCGAGAGTACTAAAAATATTTATGTTCGAATATGTAGAGTGTAAAGTTTTTATATCTGAAGGACATTTGTGGGCATACATTATGTTGCATGGAGCAAATGTAACCTTATGTCATTGATATAAGGTGAAAAAGTGTAGGTTGATTTCTATGTTATCATTACAACGTCGATCGTGGAAACATATGCACAATTAATTGAACAATATAAATATAGGAAAGTCAATTTAGAAGTTTCATGGAGCAAAACAAATTATTCGATGGAGACCGAGTGGCAAAGTAGTATTGGCTTTAGCCACAAAAGCTGACTTAGGCACGTGGATTCGAATCCCACCTCGTGCGTTGGTGAACTTGCTCTTTTATTTCGTTGGTATATGACGTCTATTATGTATTCATAATTTAAAGTCTGTTTGCTTGATTATCTCTTTATTGAACGAGTCTGGTGTAGTTGACGTGGAGGGATTAATAACTAGTTATGTCGTATTTAATTAAATGTATAATTTAAATAAATGATTGCTGGTAATTAACTTACTTAAATAGAATAAACTTACAATGATTACGTTTTTTGATAGTGAATTTTTAATTAATGGCCATACTTGAAATTGTCGGGCGGTTCCTTTATAAAAATAACTTGAAACTTTTATCTGCCAGTGACCAAAAGAATTTTATATATTTCCAACATTTATAGTAGTACGTTACACAGAAGTTTAAAATAAATAAAATATTAAGTTATCATTAATTATTTCCCTAAATACATGTAGTAAAATTTCTGTAATATGATGCGAAAAAAAATCTGCTTTAGTTATTATGTTAAACTTTTGATTGGTCCTATAATATCTCGTAACATTAATAATTTAGAAGTTCAAAATAAAGGTTAAAGCCAGTAGTTACGTTAATTGAATATTTATTTAACGATGTTTAACAACAACGATGGTTGCCACTCGTATGATCACGACATACAATTTATGAAATGGCTGTTTAACTGGTTAGTTCATACATTTTAGACACTAATATTCGTTTAACCTTGTGTTAGCTTCAGGGGTCGAAAACTTGATGTTTAGTTTTAAGACTTCGTCCAAGACTTCTCTGGGAACTAAGGTTCTGCAAATATAAGTACCTATTTCTCCTTTGAACAATAAATGATGTATTATTATATTTATTATTTGGATAGTGGCTATGTATTGAAAAAAAAACGATTACTTGGTACTCTGGCAGCCTACGTAGCCTAGTCGGTAGTGACCCTGCCTACGAAGCTGGAGGTTCCGGGTTCGAATCCCGGCGAGGGCATTATTTGTGCCTTTATTCATCACAAATTTTTGTTCCTTGGTCATGGCTGTCTATGTATTTAAGTATCTGTATGTATCTATCTATTATATAATATCGTCGCCTGGTACCCACATCACAAGCCTCAATTGAGCATATCGTGGGACTAGGTCGATTTGTGTAAAATGTCCCAGATGTTTATTTATTTATTATTTATTTACTTGGGTCCATTTCTCAAACGCTATTAGGTAAATTCGTAAACATATGATTGGTCTAAAATATTATTACATTATTAGACTAATTATCGTTTTAGAAATTGACTGAACACGAGGCCTTATTCATTGGTTTGAGCAAAAAAAGTTGCAATTTCACGTTGATTGATATTTATATGTAATATTCAAATAAATTAGTTGGGTACTTAAAATCATTACAAACCACTCACGAACTAGATCTATAGATACAGCTTGTTATATTTTAATACCTACCTAATAGATAATCGAGCAATTCAAATAAGTGATTAGAGACAGCCTAGGGGTGGGCACCTAGGTTTTTTTCGTGGTAAATCAAAACAAAAAATATTAAATTACATTTAGGTACTCTGCTTTTGTGTCTAATGTAATATTTCCCAAACTACATAATGACCTATGTTGTAAAAAATCTTAAAATAGTATTCGAAAAGGTAACATTTGAAAATCTATCCTGCTATTCCTGCTGTAACTTTTTTTTTTACATTCTTCGGACGATTGCTATAATTAGTATGGGTACCTACTAATTAGTAAGTTCAAGAGCTAAAAAGGTTATTTGCAATTACTGATATACTTATAGTTAACTATTGGTATACGTGTTGCTTCTTTATTACTCGTAATTCGCACATAATAAGTAGGTAAGTACTTTATTTTAAATCCATCCATGAATAAGTAAATAAACCCTTAAATAAAGTAGTGAATCCAATTCAGTTCGGAGTAGTGAGTCGATTTGTGAGGGCAATTTAGACGAACAAATCAGTCGTCATGAGGTTCGGCTTGCGTTGGAAAAATGTTCGCCGCCCAAACCATGTCGCGGGCGCCTCCACCCCGCGCCCTTCGCCTTTAGGGTTGCCAGTGGTGGAAAAGTTTTAGCAAAACTTAGTAAGGTAAATGTAGGAGTGGATGACACTGTACCAATGAATGACTTTTTTGCAATTAAATTTAAATATTAAGAAAACTGTTATTAATATGACCCAAAGACAGTATCCAGGCGCCTAGTAGTGCCTTTTGTGATTTTTGTTTTAAACCGTTCTTTGATATCTAGGTACAATACTTTTTTAAATTTATAGACGGTTCTTGCGAACAGGTGCTTCGAGTTGCTTGTGTGTCGGTGTTCTTAGTGAATCTGCTAAGGCATTGCATTGTAAAAGTGAAAATATAAGCCTGGATTTAACAAATTTTTACAAACTGTTTACTGAAACTCCAACACTTTAAATGAATCTATTGATATTGTGTATTTAAAGTATATTATTGTTATTAGTTCAGTATTTTAGATGCATGTCATATACTGGAGCGAAATTATAGCATTTAGTAGTGGATGACACCCATGTCATTCACTCGCTCAAAATAGTAAATTTATGTATCTTAATTTGAATCGTATTTTATAGCTATAGAACGTATATTTTAGTTATTCTAAAAAACACAGGTTTCTATGGACCATGTGAGTAGTGTCTGACATGGGTGTCATATACTGTTTTTCTATGGAGATCGAGTGGATGACAGTGCGTACTGATATGTCATTCGTTGGGTCATAACTATGTGTCATCCATTGGTTACAAGCATTTGTAATGAAAACATGTCCCTAAAATTATCTAAATATACCTATGACAACGTGAAAACAGGCGAAGCTTGTACTAACTGTAAATAAACATAATTTGATTCGGCAAGCGATACCTACTACAGCTGGCCCTATCTTCATTTCCTTAAAAGTAAAATCCAAAAGTCCCTACTACAAAAATACGTACCTATATAGACTGAAAAAAATATATTTTCCAAGCAGCAACGTATCTGACGAACGATGGCAAAAATCGATAGCAAGTACAAACGATGTGAAGAAAAAAACATATTTTAGTAATTACTGTGTGTCGTAAAAATAGTTTTAATAACGCAATTGAAAGTTTTGTTCAACATTTAATAAATATCTACCTCGTTTTAGTTATTTTTTTATTTTATAAGTTTACCAATAGCATAAACTTACCTGCAGTTGAGGTAATCAATTGTGAAACGTGATGCAATGCTATGTCATTTACTGGAACATCAATCCTATTTTTTCATAGTCATACTTTGCGACATTCAAAATATTGCCAGTCATTCACTGGTACAATTTGAGACATCGCGGAAAAGTGAAATTATAGCGTAACAGTATTAGTTATATACAATTAATTTTTCCAAAAACATAAAGGAGGAACCAGTCTATAAATTTGTATACACAATTAGTCTATATGTTTAACAATTACGTAGTTTTGTGCAAAAATGCATGAAATCGCTCCTTATAGTGTCATCCACTGGTACATTTACCTTAATAGGGTCCCGTTTTACCCATTGGGTAAAACACTAAAACTGGCCAAGAAATAAGGACTGCGAGGTCTGTCACTTGAACTTGGCTTGATTGAAGATTTCATATTTTTTGGGCGTGTATAGACACAAAGAAGTTCCAGTAAGCAAGCACATACATATTAGTAAGTCGATATTTTGTAGACAGAGTTTAGACTCCATATCGAAAACTTCCCTAACTAACCTGCATTCAAATTTTCTTATAATAATAATCTAATTATGCTTCAGTGCCAACTATCAATTTTTGTAATTATTCTTCGATTAAAGGTCATCGAGGACATTTCAGAGCAAATAAAATAGAAGAAAATGTCTCCTGCTTTGCATTACAATTTAGTCGCAACTATACTGTCCGTCAGTAGAAAACAAAAAAGTGTACACAAATATCTACTTTCCATAGTATTTCACGTCTTTGACACACATCGTGAAACATGTTGGCAGATGTATTTTTACGTTAATATTACTAAATATCAAATTGTAACTAAAAAATAATGTGACATCAATGCTTATGGTTTTAAGTTGGTAATAAAACCAAGCAGTCCAATCACTCAGCTAAGGAACCCAAACTAATTAAAAATATCGAAATAAGGAATATAAAAGATATGCCACAAACGGGTTCAGAGATAATTTTTAAAAACTATTATCTTGTAGCAATAATTGCAAATAATAAGTTTTCTTAACTCTGGCAACCCTGATCAAATCATCGCTGACAGTGTCGCCACGTTTTATTGGCCGCGATCTTTTTATGGCAATCGGAGGATCGTTTTGCGATTCCTATTGAGAGGGTGCTTTGTCCTGCGGTTTTTGTCCTCGACTTTTTACCCACTGAATTTTTATACTGAGGAAAACTGAGGCGGATAATGAATTTCAATTGTTTTTCGGGAAAACTCTTGCGGGATATTGGTGAGAGTTGGACAAAATTTGCAAGCAGGCCTAGCCAAGATGCCATTCTGCAATGGTATACGATATGTCGCTGTGTATGGAATATGTCGCTCTTTAACGATAAAGCCGCCTGTTTTTATATTACATATTATCAATTACTTTATGTTGATATTCTGTTGTAGCAATACCTGACGAAGCCTGTGTTGCGGATGTTGATTGTGATTTAATAATAATAATAATAATAAACTTTTATACGCGTTTTATACTCGAAAATGGCAATAAAACTTAGTCAATCACTAAACAACATCTGCAATAATTTGGGAAAGCGAAATAATACGGAAATACGCAAAGATTTCCAAATGACGAGTTTGACATTTAAGGCCACGGCCGATCATTAACACGGCAAGACGCGGACATATTACAAGATATTATGCAAACGAGGAGTCAAACGCGAGCGGAGACTACCAGCGCACGACCTCCACCTTCGCCCGCCTCGTCCAGCTCTCCGTCCATATTGTCGTCGGGCGATGAATTTGCTACGGCGCCCGACACAGGCGGATCCAGCGACGAGAGCGGGCCGCCGCCGCCGCCGCCGCCACGACCACCTGCGCGACGAGGGCGGCCACCGCTGCCGGCACGCTTGGGGCCCGCGGGACATCCTGCCCCGCCCACGGCTCCCGCTGCCGGTGGTGTAGTGCGTCGCATGCGATGGACTCAGACAATGAATGAGAATTGCATGCGCGCCTACTACGAGGCTACAGAGGGGGGAACCCGACTGACCGCGTACCGTTCCAGGATTCTGCCTCTGTTTCAGGCTCTTGAACCCGCCATCGCCGTATCGGAGCAACGACTAGCGGATCAGGTGCGGGTCATTCTACGTTCTAAACGTTTGGATGACTCGACACTTGATCGGCTTCGCCTGCAGGCCCTCTCGACTCGCGCAGCTGCCACCTCGGCGCGGGACCCGCCCGCCACGTCGCCGGATCCGGTGCCGACACCCGACCTGGCACCGGGGGCGCCGCGGGTTGATCCCAGTGCCGATGAGGAGTATTTTGCGAGTCAGAGTGTAAGTACTGCAACTGATGAGCATCTGAGGAGGACTTTGGAAGAGGCGATTATGGCATATCGCTCCACACCCAACTCTAGGCCACGGTTACCACGCTTGCCCATGAATAGACGCAATCTAGCGTTAATGGGAGCCCTAAACGCTTTACTGGAGCCGTACATACGGTCCAGTAAAGATTTAGACGATACGCACTCGATCATGTACTGCGGGGCCATTGCGGCGTGCCGTGTTGCTCGAGTCAAGTTCCCGGACGCTGACCGTGCACCTAGGACCGCCGGAGGTGTCCCCGCATGGCAAGTGCGGATCGAGCGTCGTATCGAATCGTTTAGGGCCCTCATTGCAAAGCTGATCTGCTTCAGGGGGGGCAATAACCGCCCCCGAGTAATGCGCTTTGTGAACCAGGCGTTCGCAGGAACGGGCATTATGCCCTGCGACTACATGGCCAACCTCACAGAGCGCATTGACTTTCTGAAGCAGAAAGTTTATGCATGGGCAAGCCGTATCCGCCGCTACAGAGAGCGTGTGGATCGATTTCAACAAAACTGTCTCTTCCAAAGTGACCAAAGAAAGTTATACCGAAGGTGGGAGGAAACCGATCATCATTTGTCCGACGCGCATCTGCCGGATGCTACTGCCATGACTGATTTCTGGCGTAGCATCTGGTCGGCGCCCGTTGGACACATGGAGGGCGATTGGATGAACCTTGTTGAACGTGAGTGCGAGAGCATCGAACCTATGGAGGCAGTTGCCATCAGCCCCGATGACGTAAGTTGTGCCATCCGACCTGCCCAGAACTGGAAAAGTCCTGGACCGGACGGATTGCACAATTTCTGGATAAAATGGTTTCGGTGCTCGCACTCGCGATTAGCAGCGCAATTCCAACAAGCCCTTGAGCTTGGTTCCCTGCATCCTTCCTTAACAACAGGTGTAACCTTCCTGCTCTACAAGTCCGGTAGTACCACGGAACCGAAAAACTACCGACCCATCACGTGCTTGCCTACACTCTACAAGCTCCTTACATCCATTTTGAGAGCAAAAATTAACACGCACATTGTTGCGAACAATGTTCTGGCCTCTGCTCAAAATGGATGTAGGGTTGGGTCCCGTGGTACTAAAGAGCTCCTCCTCATCGACATGACCATTTGCCAGCAAGTCCGGCGTAACAAAGGGGCCCTCTCCGCCGCTTGGATTGACTACAAGAAGGCCTATGATTCGGTGCCTCACTCATGGTTGAAAAGGGTCTTGGAGCTGTATAAAATTGATGCAGCTTTAAGATCCTTTCTCGGCGCGTGTATGGGGCAGTAGACTACAGTTCTTCGTCAACCAGGAGGCGGAGATGACCCCTCTGGCCCGCAGGACTTCATAAGGATCGAGCGAGGAATATTCCAGGGTGACAGTCTGAGTCCCTTATGGTTCTGCCTAGCTCTGAATCCCCTCAGCACACTGCTGAAGGATTCAGGACTACCTTCTGTATATGGATGATCTCAAATTATTTGCACCAAATAGCCAAGACTTGTTGGAGCTACTGCGAACCACAGAAGTTTGGTGGACAGGAGTTTGGTGTCGATAAGTGTGCGGTTACGCATGTGCAGCGGGGGAAAGTAGTAAATTCAACAAATTTACAGCTTTCTGAGACAATGTCGTTCAGATCTATCTCGGAAGCAGAAACCTATAAATACCTTGGTATGTCACAGTCTTTGGGTATTGAAGATATGGAAATTAGACAGGCGGTGAAGGAGCGCTTTTTCAGCCGGCTCACAAAAGTATTTAACAGTCTTTTGTCAGGAGGCAACAAAGTGCGCGCCTTCAACGCCTGGGTAATGCCCATACTCACATACTCCTTTGGCGTACTAAGGTGGACTCAGACCGAGCTGGACGCCCTGGATCGAAGGGTCCGTACACTGCTCACCACACATCGAATGCTACGCCCGCGCTCATCAGTTATGAGATTGTACATCCCGCGGAGGTGTGGGGGTCGCGGCTTCTTAAATGCCAAAAACCTCCACAACCACGAGATGTACAATCTTAGAAACTATTTTCTTAACAATGAGTGCGGGATGCATCGAGATGTGGTGGCAGTAGACCGTAACCTCACGCCGCTCTCCTTGGCAAAAGAGAACTGGCGCAAACCTGCGGTACTAAGCACCGAGGACCGCAAGGCGGTATGGAAGAGCAAGGAGCTACACGGGCGGTTCTACAAGGCCCTCACGGGACCTGACGTAGATCTGCTCGCGTCGGTGAACTGGCTACGATTCGGAGACCTCTTCGGAGAAACCGAGGGTTTTGCCTGTGCAATTGCTGACGAGGTTATCATGACGAATAACTAGCGGAAATATATCCTGAAGGACGGTACGGTCGACATTTGTCGGGCATGCCGCCGTCCCGGTGAGACACTCAGGCATATTATTTCCGGTTGTTCTCAGATTGCTAACACCGAGTACTTGCACAGACATAACCTCGTAGCCAGTATTATACACCAGCAGCTTGCTCTTCAATACGGCCTTGTGGACGTCGAAGTGCCATACTATAAGTACACAACTGCACCAGTTCTCGAAAATGGTCGTGCCACGCTCTATTGGGATCGACCTATCATCACGGACAGGACTATTGTAGCCAATAAGCCTGATATCGTGCTGGTAGATCGATCGCAGCGCCGGGCTGTGCTCGTCGACGTCACCATCCCCCATGATGAGAATCTCGTGAAGGCCGAGAAGGACAAGTCCAGTAAGTACCTAGACTTGGCCCACGAGATAACCGCCATGTGGGATGTTGACTCGACGATCATAGTCCCGATAGTCGTTACAGCGAACGGTTTAATAGCGAAGAGTCTCGACCAACATCTTAAGAGTCTCTCGCTAGATGGTTGGGTCAAGGGTCAGATGCAGAAGGCGGTAATCCTGGACACGGCGCGGATAGTCCGTCGGTTCCTCTCCCTGCGACCTTAACCACTGGCAGCTTGGGCCCGCCCCGTTGCCGGCGGCACGCTAGGTTAGGTTTTTATAATGTGTTTATATTTTATATTGTTTTTGTATGTTGTATTGTATTTTACTTTTATAACCATATTATAACAACCTAGCCTAAGAAAATATTGAAATAAAGAGATAATAATAATATTCTTTATTGCACCAAAAATATAAAATAAAATTACAACATTTAAAAAGAGAATCAAAATCAGGTAACAACAGGCGGTCTTATCGCTAAAAAGCGATCTCTTCCAGACAACCTTGGGGTAGCAGGAAATTAAAACTAAAGAAACATACAACGGATATAAGGTAGTGCAGAGTTAAAAGAAAGGGATAAAAAAAAAGTATAGCTACAAATACACACAGACATAGCAAAAATAAATAAACCTAACAAAGGAAGGAATATATAAAATTCATAAAGATAAAAATATGCATAAAAACAATATAATAAATAAATACAATATATATATATATACATACATATTTACAAAAATATATAAAATATATAATGCTAAATAATAATATATAAAATATATAATATATAAAACTGATTTTTAAAAATGGGAAGAGATTTAGCAAGTCTCAAATCGACCGGTAAAGCATTCCACAAGCGGACAGCCCGGAAGGTGAATGAGTTGTTGTAAAAATTAGAATTAGATGAAGGAGGAACAAGGATATGAGTCTGAGAGCACCTTACGGAAGAAATATACTTAAACCGCTCTTTAAGATAAGCCGGAGTAGCGGGATTGAACAGAATGCCATAAAGAAGAGCAAGAATATGAGAGTCCCGGCGAAGGCGGATAGGAAGCCACTTGAGCAGAGAGCGAAAATGAGAGATATGGTCATACTTACGCAATCCAAATATGAACCTAATACACGTATTCTGAAGGCGCTCAAGTTTATTTAGCTGGTCTTCAGTTAAATCTAGATAGGAAATATCTGCATAATCTAAGATAGGAAGTAAAAGAGATTGAGCAAGCGCAATTTTAGTGGCATGTGGCAAAAAGTTACGAAGTCTACGTAGTGAACCAATTGCCGCAAACAATTTCCTACTGACCTCGCTCACCTGAGGAGCCCACGATAAAGTGCGATCCATTGTAATGCCTAGATTTCTTACAGCAAGAGAGTAAGGAATCAGGACGCCGTCAAACACTATTTCTGGTAGATCACTAAAATCAATTCTAGCAGTGAGCTTCGGGCTACCTAAAACTATGGCTTGAGTTTTAGCGGGATTTACCTTGAGCCCGTAACGCCTACTCCAATCTAAAATATTTTCCAAATCACGATTCACAGCGCAAATGGTCTGGTGCAAGTCTGTTAAAGAACCTTGAGAGTAAATTTGGAGATCGTCAGCGTACAGGTGGTATGAAGAAGAAATGTTGCGGGTAATAGAGTTTATAAATATAGAGAAAAGTAGAGGAGACAATACGCCACCCTGAGGGACACCAGCAAGTGTGTTACACCAAGAAGATCGAGAGGAATCAACCTTAATACGCTGCCGACGCCCCACCAGATAACTATGAAACCACTCAAGCACCGCAGGAGATACGTTAAGAGAATGCAATATACCAAGCAGAATATCAAAATCAACTGTATTAAATGCATTACTAAAGTCTAACAGCGATAAAACAGTGATCTTACGACAGAGTCCATACCTGCCCGGATGTCATCAGTAATTTTAATAAGAGCCGTAACCGTACTGTGCCCTGCACGGAACCCAGATTGGAAAGGATTCATGAGCGCCTGCAAGTTTAAAAAAGAAGTAAGCTGTTGATGCACAAGATGCTCAAGAACTTTGGAGAGGAAGGGAAGGATGGAAATTGGACGGTAGTCAGAAAAAGCAGAGGCACTGGGTTTTTTAGGTAAAGGAATAACTTCAGCTTCTTTCCAAAGCGTCGGAAATACTTGAGAAGAAATGGAACAATTAAGGATACAGGATATAATAGGAACTAGAATGTCGATAATAGGAAGGATCATGTTACGGCTCAAATTGTCAACCCCAACTGCATTTGATGAGATGGCTATTACATTCTTCTTAACGTCACTGTCAGTGAATGGCGTAAATGAAAAAGTGGGATGGTCAGGAGTTGGGATATTCGAAAGGCATTTAAGTGTTTGAGACTTAACTGAGCCAGCAAAAGAGGCAGAAGAAGAAAAGTGCAGGTTAAGCTGGTCGAGATGTGATTTAGATAATTGGTTTGATGAATAAATAAAATTTATGAACAAGAAATTATTTACTTTATTATTTATAGTTTTCGTATTACTTTTATGTCTAAGCGCAATGACTTTTTAAACTTTTTACCGACTTCAAAAAAAGGACGAGGTTTTCAATTCGACAGTTTTTTTGTATGTAGTTATGTTATTGATTTAAACTTTCACGATTATCACTCATATTTTACAGAAAAACGGGTCTTAATCGCGTGCGTAAACCTATGTTATTCGATATCTCCGAGAATCCTGAAGGATTTTTTTTGATCGAAATTTTATAATCCTGAGTTGGCTGGTGCTGGGATCTTAAAGAATGATTAGCATTACGATTAAGGATCGATCGTCCTCGGCTCGTTTCAAAGCCTTTGAAGACACAAAGTGTATAAATTCTACTGAATTGGAGCCTACTGGTAGGAGCCTTTTCTCTCAAATAGAATCGTTCTCCAATATCATTTTCTTGAGTGAGTCCGTGCATTTAGATTTATTCGTAGCCGACTATACATGTACATGTCTGTGTCGCACTAATGATCGCGCGACATATCGCATCGCACCGCGTCGCGTTACAAAGCGTAATGAGCGACGCCGCGATAAACGCTACTGGTACAAAATGACGGATTTTTCCAATACCCGCTGTATAGTTATGACTTTTTAACTTAAACCAACTAAAACCGCCTGTGCAATGCAGTTCAACATAACAGCTGCATAGCGAATTCAATTTTAAAATGTAGATTTCATAATTTCTTAATTCTAATTCTAATTAGGATTCCTAAGCAGAAATGGCAATAAGGGAAACCTTGACTTTCCTTACCTGAACATAAAACCTACATACGTAAGGTTAAATCATATAGGTACTTACGAGTGTGAAGGTATGTAGGTACTTTTTAACCGAAATCAAAAAAGGAGGTTCTCAATTAAGCAGTTTTTTTTGTACAGTCGAAGACAAAATAAGGGGTATACAAAAACGTTCAAAAATATGTCCCAGTGCACTCTAATTCTGTGTAATAAGAACGTTCGTAACATATTTATGAACGGATTCTTTCGATACTTATTTTTGCACTTGACTGTATATATGCACTTGACTGTATATATTCACTCGATTTCTCCGAGAATCGTGAACCGAAAATATATATTTTTAATCGAAGAGGTATAAATGCGAGATGGCTCCGTTGGCGTTGGTACCACGACGGGGTCTGATGATGCGATCGTGGAGAAATGATTGAGTTGGTATTTTTTTTGGTGATTAGGTAATATACATTCGACTGGTGACCTACGTCCTACGTGCTGTAGTCCTACCATGAGTTGTCAAGTAACAGGTACGCTAGCTTTTACTCGATACGTAAAGCAGTCCATCGCGCTCACTCCAATAAATGCGAGCGCGATAGAATGTTTTACGCATTAACTAAAACCTAATATAATATAGTTAGGGACTTGACAACTCCTGGCTAAATTACATGTGATTATTTTTTTAATAACTATCCACATGTGGTGAACAAATTCAACTGGTCCTTGGAAAGAATTTATTTCACGAATAAGTTTCCATCACCGCTTAAAATTTTCTACATATAACTTTATTAATATACATTTACATTAATAAATTTTGCCGTGTGGTGACGGCAGTAAGAATACATTTGTCACCACCCCAACTCCTCCTGCGGGTGTCGTAAGAGTCGACTAAGGGATTGAAGTGTCACTGACCACTATTTGATAAAAGATTGATGATGGGCAGCAGCGTCATCATAGTGGACACATTACTGCGATCGCCAATCCGCTTGCCCAGCGTGGCGATTATGGGCATTTACCTCCTAATGCGTCTATACGCATAGTTAATAGGAGAGGCCTACGTCCTGCAGTGGACTATCATAGGCTGATGATGATGATGATGACATTAATAAAAAACTTACAATTAAAAAAAAACAATAACTATTTCGGAATAATATTAACTACAAACTATGTAAATCTTAACAAATAAATTAGTAAAAGTAATATTAAAATATTAACTTGAATAAAACTAAGTCTAAAAAAAAACCCTTAAAAGGAGCTACCCATCCAAACCGCCCCGATTGGTTCCCGACGCAAAGGTGCCCATCACGCTCGCAGCGTTTCCCCGCTGAATCGCGATGGACAGTCTTAAAATAATAATTACTAAAATGCATAATAGTAGATTATTTACTTGATTACAGCCCAGTAAAACCTATTCCATTCAAGGGAGCCAAGCCATTAGAAGCATAATATCTGAGCATGCATTATTTACGAAGCGTCATTCGCTAACGAGTACCGACGCGTCATTAAAGCCGATAGCGTCACGTTGGCGTCACTCAGTGTTAGACCTATCGCCGTCACCTATGGGTCCCTAACAATGTAGTCTAGATTTAGCCAGTTGTGTGACTCGAAAAAGAAAAACCCCGGCTTAGGTAAAAAATAAGAAGACGCGTAGTTCATTTAGTTATAAAGGAATGTATGTAGATGTTCGTAGTTCGTACATTACAATACTAGTAGGTAGATAAAGTCCATTTCAAATAGGAAGGCCCGATTACACTTAACAAAGTTATTACGCGTCAGCAATAGGATCAGTGATAACAAAAGAAACCTGGCCAGGCCCTTTTGTGGCGTGATATTTTATGCATATACATCGGTGTACCACACGTGCCAATTTGCATCGGTCCTTCGTATTTGAAATGGACTATATTTACTTGATAGACGTTCGATATCCTTCATATATACAGTATGGACAAGGCCATAGACCCACTTTTTGATTTTTTTCTCTCAACCAAAATCATTAAGACTAGGTATAGAGTGCTGTGGAGGCTACAACACACGTCATCATCATCATCATCATCAGCCTATGATAGTCCACTGCTGGACGTAGACCTCTCCTATTAACTATGCGTATAGACGCATTAGGAGGTAAATACCCATAATCGCCACGCTGGGCAAGCGGATTGGCGATCGCAGTAATGTGTCCACTATGATGACGCTGCTGCCCATCATCAATCTTTTGTGAAATAACTAATGGTAAGTGACACTTCAATCCCTTAGTCGACTCTTACGACACCCGCAGGAGGAGTTAGGGTGGTGACAAATGTATTCACACGTGATTGTGTCGAATTAAGTAATTGTAGTGGATACCTTATACCAATGAATTTCTACTGAAAATAAATCATTCTTTAGTACTAGATAGACAGTGAACTGACCAACCGAATTTTGTTGACAGTTATTTCCTTGCCGTATCACTAATTGTCTATGATTAAAAAAAATAGCATTACCTATGTATTTAGTGTGCTTTAATTATCTACCAAAAATAAATTCAAGTATCTAAAGTCGTTATTTCCGTTACCTACTCAAAGTGTTAGATTCGAGGATTTTTTGAATTTCCCGTCAAAAGTGTAAAATTTCAGTTTTCACTGGTCACACAAGCATGGTGGCAAGAACACTGGCTGCGTTTAAAACCTTAAAGTATAAACCGACGATTATTTATACAGGGCGTCCGATGACTATGGGACGTGAAGGGAAAGTACCTTAAATATTCTAAATATTCTAGAGATGGTATTTTGCTGAAAGAAGACTTAATATTATTTTTAAAGGCAAATAAAACTGCATTCAAAGTTTTTCAAAAAATTACTTGCTTCTCCCGGAAATCGAACCAATTACAATTTTTTTTCGAATTTTTAACCGAACATTTTTGGTTATTCTTTTAGTTTTAGATACTATGTTTCTTAAGAAAAAATTGTTATTTTTTATCTATTCATTTGAATGACATCATAAGATTAGAAAAAAAATTGTATTAAAGTTAGCGTTGAAAATGTTTGAAAAAATCAAATGTTTTTTTCGGGAATGTATGACAATTTAGTTTTTATCCGTATTTTTCTGGTTTTTAGAGAAATAATCAATATCACTGTCACTGTCACTCCTTTCTATCTGTTTCAATTGACTTTTCCTCGGTGACATCGCGTTCTCCTGGTATAAGAAAAATTGTACCATATTCGCATTGGTTTAGAGTTGAAAACGAAAGAAGAAAATTTCATTGATTTTTTCAAAATACTCGGAAAAAAACGAACTCTTTGTAAAGAAACGGGATTTAATCCAGAAATTTTAAACGCTAATTGTAGTAGGTTCGATGCCTAAAATGCTTTCGATGCTTTGGAATTTTTTTGATTGCAATATTATTTAATTTTCAAAACAAAAAGTCTTCCTTCAGTGAAATATCCTATCTACGATATTTAAGGTACTTTCCCATAATCTTGGGACACCCGGTATAAGTACATCCACTTCTTTCAAGTGAGCTAAAAAACTGGCTAAAATGCTTACACTTCGCGAGTCCTAATGAAACTATGGTAATGGTGGCGCTAAATTCGAGCTAAAACTAAGCCACGTTATGACATGCGCGTAACGAGCTGCCATAATTATTAAGTATTGTTTACATGTTGTTAGCGGCTGCATTCAGCTACATTTTAAGATAATGATGTGAATACACGCGCTAGTTAATATAATGGGTTTATGTATGTGTAAAGTTAGTTTAGAACGCTGTAAATATATATGGAAAGTTTTAAAAGCTTGTGAAGCTTTCAAGCTAACATGGTCATTATTAGTTTGATTTATAAACAAAATAAATGTAGATGGTAAATAACGGTTCGATAATGCTGTTTTGGAACTGTTGATCTAACCTAGGGTTGTTCATGAAATATGTATGCTAGAATCTTGCTATTTAGCTAACCTAACCTAACTTAATCTGACAGTTACTGGTACTATAGGCGTCACAATACTGTACAACAATACTTATATAAATTATAAACATTGGATGTCATATTCCAAAGAAAAAACGACCAAGATCACCAACGTCCGAGGAAGACCGAGTGGCCGAGCGGTGTAGGCATCAGAAGCGAAAGCTGAGCACGTGGGTTCGATTCCTACCTCGGACGTTGGTGATCTTTGTCGTTTTTTCTTTGGTATACAGGGTGGAAAGGGACAACGTTCCTTCCCGCTACCGACTGAGTCTACCAATTAACCGTTACCTACGATAAACTTTTAGTATGGGACCAACATCGAAAGCGTACATGGAAAATTAACTTTTTAATACTATTGAACTCTAATTAATCACTCGCTTTGTATGAAGGGTCAATTTTTTTTTATATTTCTATGTTGGTAGTGGTACTTACTATACAGAAAGTTCATCGTAAGGGTTGGTAGACTCGGTCGGTAGCGGGAAGGAACGTCGTCCCTTTCCACCCTGTATGACATCCAATATTTATAATTGATGGTAATCATTTTAACTAACCGATACTTTTAACTGAGGATTGAAAAATTAGTCCTTATAATGCAAAATTTGCTAAAAATACCGACTTGTCTGCGTGATGTAATCGGCCTCCAAGAAACGGTACTTATGTAGTACATGTCAATCTATCCGAGAGTATTAGCCAAATTATCCTCCAGACACCTTGTATTAGATGACCTGTCGACGATCAATAAAAATATTGTTTATTTTCCAAACTAATTATCTATAATAAGGGCTATAAAACACGATTCCCCGCGGGTAATGATAGTCGGAAACGTATTGATAAATACGGACCTATTCATTATAGGATACGACTCGGATGAGAGGTAACATACAATTAGGGACATTGGAGGCGGTCATTTTCAGTAATTCATAATGTATGTTAATTATGGAGGTGCCGTCGCCTCGAGCCAGCCGAGGCTCGCGCTGACGAATCAATGTAGATATACGGTATTAACATTTTAAAGTATGAATTTCTTTTGCTGTTTTTGTGAGATTTTATTAAACTACGCATACGAGTGTGTTGCTTGTTGTTGTTCGCCCACGCTGAAATCTGTAGACCCATAAACTCTGTAGACCTAAGGTCTACCTATTTATCATTCCCCTTGTCATTTTTACTGTCAATAAGGTGAATCTGCATGCATGCATAAATTTTTAGTTACGACTAAAATGACGCCATGGTACCTAAGAACTGTTACTGTTTCGGATTTTTTTTCACTGATCGATTTGGATTGACCACCAATATTTGTAAAATATGTATTTTTTTTATGTATTGTATAAATAAATTTAGAACGATACAATATACCTACATTTCAGATATCTGACCACCCATACTCAACAATCACAGACTACAAAAGATTCAGAGCCACCGATTTCCTTAAGTAATAATAAAATCGGATACTAATATGTACAGTCACCATCAGACATATTGTAGCGTCCGAAGTGTTCAACAAGATCTGAACACGCCTTTATGACCATGACGATAGAGGCCATGACGATATATCTCATCTCATGGCGACTGTACTTACTATACATACATCGACAACATCAACGGAACCATGCCACAGGTGGTAACGTTTTATATTTCATAATATGAAATGGTATTAGATACTATATTATGTAGATACGGGTTGTGACCGCTATCCCGAAGAGCTATGCAAACTTCCGCGAAAACCTGTCCCATGTCCTTTCCTGGGATATAAAGGATCTCTAAATCACTTCAATAGATTAGGCGAAATATATTGCTGAAATAACAGGGCTTGTATGGTAAAAGACAACTCCCATTTTCTCTTAATGAAATGTCTTCTCTCTTCTTCATATTTGATACTTCATCTTCATCTTGATACTTTGAGGTATGGTGAAATTGGGTAGGTAAATGAAACATACAAGGAAGAGCTTCGTTTTCCAAAGATTTATGAAGTGTTTCAGTTCCTACGCTGTTTCAATTACCCAAGCTAACATTATGCAGTATTCAATATTGGAGTATGCAAAGTATGTATCTAATGCGTTAAAAAAAGTACACAAATTATTGTACAAATTCGAAGAAGTGCAGCAAACCTCGCAGCCATATTTGATACCGCGCACACTACTCACACTTTTGTGTGTTTTTCACGGCTTCAACGAGCGCGATACTGAAAAGCCTCAGGCTCCTAATTAGGCTGAAGCCGGACGTGCCAATTAATTCAAGTTTCACTCGCAAAGTTTGCTGCATCAATTAATTTCATACTTAATTAGCAAGCAGCCGTTCCGGACAAACCCGCTACGAAAGAAAGGCTAACGATGCTTGCCCGCGGCCCGGGCCACGCAGCACCAATTATGCGCAGCTTTGTTGCATACAACCCCCGCCTCCCCTATCGCGGGTCATTCAAACGCGTAACGACCCACAATGCGAACATTCATCATTTCTGCATATCTTCGCTCTTCTATTGTCGGGAGTACTGTCTGATGTGATTTTTTTAACGAGGTCCAGAAAGAGTTATCAGCCAGAGCTGACTTTAAAACCTATATCCTTGATTTTTGAGAGTTACATTTTGCCCCGGAAAGTCTATTTCCCTTTTTATGTACAACTTAACACATTTATTATCCAAAAAAAAGTTGTAGTACGGTCGAACTTTACATTAAACTCGCAAAGCATGCAGTATAGCTGCATTTTTGGTATGTTGTTTAGACACCTAAATGCTTATAAATCTTTCTGAACCTCGTTAAAAAAATCACATCAGACAGTAAATAACAGTAAATGACTAAATAACATACCAAAAATGCAGCTATACTACATGATTTGCGAGTTTAGGGTAAAATGATGTGTACGGTTTGATCATACTATTGACACAAGAATATTTAACAAAAAAAATAATATTTTATAGAAAATATCGCCTCCGTTCTCCGAATATAATCAATTATTTCTCAAGAACAAACATATTATATTGGGTCGCCGATTGAAAATAATATAAACAGCTAAAAGTACCTCACAAATTTAAACTGCAATAACTGCCCCGTAACTTAGCCTAATTGGAGCGCTTGCATTTTAAACAAAAATCTTACACATCTGTTCTTGCACAAACGGATTTGTTTCGGCGGGGAATCTACTTGAGGTACGACCTTCTCGAGCCGAGAGGACAGACAGAGAAGTGGAGAAATCTAGCCAGAATGAATTTATTACAGTCATTTAGTCTTTAAATAACCCGCTGTGTCGCGTATATTCCTGTAAATTTGTTGCGGCGGTTTCGTTAATTTTTATTACGCTGTTTCTTGCTCCTTGATGTATTTCGGTATTATGTCTTGGGGAATAAGTACACTTTGCTGTTGCTTGTGTTTTAGCTGAAAAGCATTTGATCATTCAAATCTTTGCTACTTTAACTCTTAAAGCTATCTAAAATAAATACGTTACGAGTACCACCAGGTTTCGTAGGCATAAAAACGTAGGTCATGAACAGTTGTTTTTAATTAAATGAATTTTAAAACAATGTTCAGCTTTCGTTTTCAGGTTAGGTGGTTCTAGGTATTTCTTAGGAAGATTTGTTGTTAAAAACTGCTGTGTTTCGGTTTGGGGAAAAGATAGCCGATGTAATTACTGGCATAGATAGAGGCAATCCATCTAAGTCCTCAGGGTAGGCAGCGCATAGGCGATTTTTTGGTCACTATGTCAATGGGCCTCAGTTCCTGCTTTTCATCAGGTGGGCTGAGAGCTCAGTTGTCTACCTTCGTCACATAAAAAAAATGTATCTTCTCTATTCAATGATTGGATGTTAATCCAATGGCAGTCGGCATCATGTAAATCGGAAGTATAATCATCGAAACAAAATACATTATGAAGGTGTTAGCTTCAAATGGTATTGCATACATGTTTCTGATGGCTACTGGAGCTGGTACTCATCGTACCCTGGAATATACCTATATGTTTTCTTATCAATAGTAGGTATAGGTATATGAAATTCTGAATGTAATATCGTAGCGAACACTCGCATTGGGATATGGCAGTATCTTGCAAATAAAATGTTACCCCGCTTAATGTCTCAACATTTCATGCCGATTCCACTAAATTGACAGACAGTAAAATATTTTAACCGCGCCGTAATTTCATTTGCAAGAAAAACAAAGGCGCGCCCGCCGCGTCTTCACCTGAATTAACTTATTAAACACTGAATTTGGGAATAAACTTCGGTTGGAGCTCGTAAAGTGAAGGGGTGTTTTAACGTCTTCAAATCTATAAAATAGAAACACTCCATGCTGTTTCATTTCAGGCCTCGCAGACGCTTCAATGAAGTGCAATAAAATGTACCAGGAAACTCACCAATTTTGCAAATAGGTATGTATAATCCACTGGATCTATACCTAAAATATAAAATCTTTTGGACATCTTTTAAATATACTCGTAGCTACAATATATAATGAATGCGTAGAAACTATTATCACGTTAAATGGTGAGAAGCTAGACCTTGTTGATAATGCACTTTTTCTGGGCCTTACCTTGGACAGCAATCTGCAATGGGCTCCTCACATATCTACCCTGGCAAAAAGGCTGAGCTCTGCCGCGTATGCAGTTAGAAGAATCCGACAGTTCACTGACGTGGAGACAGCTCGCCTAGTTTACTTTAGTTACTTTCACAGTATTATGTCTTATGGCATACTGGTTTGGGGCAAAGCAGCAGATTTGGACACCATCTTCATTCTTCAGAAGAGAGCTATTCGATCGATTTACAATATGAGCTCTCGCGACTCACTGAGAGAACGATTTAAGGAAATAGATATTCTCACAGTAGCTTCACAATACATACTGGATGTGATAATGTACACACATAAGAATATTAAATCCTTTAAAAAGCTTTCTGACATTCACAGCCGCAACACACGGAACAAGCATAAGTTATTGGTTACCAAGTTTCGTCTACAGAAAGTAAAAAAGTCGTTTGTTGGAAACTGTGTTACCTTTTTCAACAAAGTACCCTTAGAGGCATGGGAACTGCCCTATAATTCATTCAAAATGTACATCAAAAATGGTCTTCTCAAAAAGGGTTATTATAAAGTTGACGATTACTTGAATGACGAGGAACCATGGCCGTGTCTTCAGTCTCAAGAGCTGTCTTAGATTTACATGACATTGACTTGAATACATATTAGTTATGTATTTTGTAGACTTAGTTTATAAGACTGTTAGCTTAACAGCCTCTTTATTATTATTATTTTTTTTTTGACGTTTGGAGAGCCTTTACACCTCCAAAATTATTAATTTTATTTATTATTCTTAGCATTTAATTTCTTTGACCGTGGAGACCTTTTACATCTCCACACTTAATATTTATTTCACCATGGAGCCCATTTATCTCCTTATACCTATAGCAAAATTTTGACTTATTGGATACATAATAATTATGTATTCTGTAGCACTAGTTCACAAGACTTTTAGTTTAACTGTCTTCTGACATGAAACATTTGTTTCATATACCTTTTTATTTACTTTTTATTGACATTTGGAGATTCTTTACACCTCCAAATCATTATTATTTATTAACTGACATTGGGGACACTTTACATCTCCAAAATTATGTATTATTGACATTAGAGAATAAACATCTCTAGTTTAATTTAATATTAGAGTTTATTTTACTGTGATGTCATATTTAAATAGGTATTGGCTGTTGTCTTTTAAATAATAAGAATAGTTGCTTTGTGATTGTCACTAAATTGTCACTAAATTGTTAATTTTCTATTTTATTATTATTGTTAAAATCATGACGATTAGAGACCTTTTACATCTCTAAATCTTAATATCTCTTTATCCTGACAACTAGAGGACCTTTACATCTCTAGTAGTATTAGATATAGATACTTAATAATGTTGCGAACTTGTACAATAATAATTATTTTTGTTTAATATTATGGTCCTTTATTTATTTCTGTCTTTATAAAAATGTCTATAATAATCTTTTTTTTTTTTTTTTTATGTAATACATTCTTTAATGCATGTTATTTTAATAAGATGTATTATTATACTGTTTTGAAAAAATAAGTCCACCTGAGTTTCTTACTGGTTCTTCTCAGGAACGGCGTAGGGTTTGAACCAGTAGTAGATTTTTTTCTCTCATGTCAGACGATTCGAAAGTGCTTATTAATAAGCTTACTTGAATAAAGAATAGTTTGACTTGACTTTGACTTTGACTGAAAATCTTATGGGTTGTGAATTGTAATGACTTGTAAAAAGGTTTAGTCGGTCTCGTAGAATGGTAATACAATAGATAGCCATGGCGTTTTGAATATTTTCTAGACTTACTGCACTAACTCCAAAACGCCTTTAATATCTCATACAAGCTTAGCAACTCGTATAAAGCTCACACTTAGCTAAGCAGCGCTGCAAACTAATGAGAAAAACTTGTCGACAAGACGACCAAATCTCAAGCTTTTTGCGTCCAAACTCGGCGCTTAGGTGGTCCTCACCGAACTATGTTAGGTGTGCTATTCTAATCGCTAGGCAAGTGAAGTTTTCACGCTACCCAGTATACATTCGGATTAGATGTAGGCGTTACGGATTACGGTCAGGTCAAGCTATTTGAGTGTTTAGCTCGGCAGGCGGTAAGAACGCAGTAAGGTCCTCACCGCCCGACTGTGTCGGCACGACCGACCCCGTTCGCTTTGTTTTCCCGCGCGATGTCATTAGTGGAAAGCCCTCGATATTTTTGCAAGCATCGATTATTTTTAATGGGCCGCCGGCGGCAGAGGCACGCCGCACGTCTCCTGCGCGTACCTCGCGAGCTGTGCCGGCGTATGAGATCGCGATCGCAAATGACGGAAAAAAGGATAACAAAAACATTATCATAGAAATATAACCTAGTCTAGTTAATATCTATGACATAGTATCATCCTAGATTATATTGATTTAAACTTTCACGATTATCACTCATATTTTAAAGATAAACGGGTCTTAATCGCGTAAAGGATATAAAGAAACGTAAGTTTACGCGATTAAGACCCGTTTGTCTTTAAAATATCTTAGAGATTGTTAACGTGCTCTATCAGATTTAACGGACATTACAAATTTGAATAATCATGAGGATATGGACAATTAGAAAAACTTTCCTACATTTGCACAATCTAATTCGTAATACAAAGTAATATGAAGATTCTTGAATAGAAATTGGTATACATATTTTTTTTATTATTCGAAACTATTCTCCTTATGAATTTGCATATTGTAGCCCCCTTAAAATTTAAGTACGACGTGTTTTCCTAGAAAGGAAACAAAACCCTACAGTTTGTCTATAACACGAGATTATTTTAATAACCAATTGCAAAAATCTTTTTATATTAAGAAAGTTGAGAGCACATTCCTAATCGCCTAGTATTCGAGTTCGCGCGGTACCGCCGCCGGCGCAGTTATTAAGGAATCATTACAGCGCCCTCGCGTTGAGTTTGCCTGTTTAGGCCACGGATCCTCAAAGTACCTAACTGATTTAAGTCAACCTTTACGATATATGAAATAAGAATATGACGGGTGTCACCATTACAATACGCGTTATAAGTCGTGTCCATAGTTCTATTTCATGAAAAACTATCGCGGTAACCGAAGAAAATATACTTTATTTGTATTTATGTAAGATCTATGTCGCCGTAGTTTTTAGTTGGAGGTTGTCGGGTTCAAAATTTTGATGAGTGATCACATGAGTTTTTCGAAACTTCGGAACAGATAACTAATTTAGGTACCAATCGCTTTTCGTACGAAACTCAGACTAACCCAACGAGGCCTGATTTTCCTTCTGGGACAGAAGCTCAGATGACAGTTGTATATTCGTAAAAACAAACGCGCAGTAGGTACCTATATCTATATCAGGATATATTATAGTCCCATGAGATATGGGAAAACGCTAGGAAAATGATGATGAACAAATATAAATAATGAGGTACCTTTATTATTTATTACCGATAAGTACGTCGAAATACGCGGTGAAATGGTTCCCAGATATGTTTACCGTACAAGGACAAAGCCAAAGAAAACATACAATTTTCCATATTTGGTTAAAATGAAACAGCACAGGTAATAAGTAATGAAAAACTTCATGAATAAAATACAGTAAGTACCTATTTTATGAGTATATTTTTTTTTTCAGGGACAGGAGAAACTAGTAAATAGGTAGATATTTCACTTATCCGACGCAACTTTGCATTTAGTTGGTTTTCATTTAAAGCAAATTCGTTGGACGCGTCAGTCATACGTGCTCCTTGGATAAAAATCTTCTTGCCGAGTTAATTCACGATTACATAGCTTTACACCTTTTAAAATCGCTGTAGATAGACGTGTATATCGTCATCTATGACACGATTTACGCTTTAAGCGATAGTTAGAACTGGTGTTGGATGAAAAGAGCGCCAACAAGTCGTGGCAAGCAAATGAGGCGGCGCGCTGCCTGCTAACTAAACCAATCGGCCGCGTCGGCGGCGCAGTCGGGCGGGTGGAACGCTGCAGCTTCATACCTCGACATAATTCTAGATTCATCATCATCATATCAGCCGAAAGACGTCCACTGCTGAACATAGGCCTCCCCCAAAGATTGCCACAATGACCGGTCCTGCGCCACCCGCATCCAGCGGACTTCTGCGACCTTCACCAGGTCATCGGTCCACCTTGTGGAGGGCCTACCCACGCTACGCCTTCCGGTACGTGGCCACCACTCAAGAACCTTCCCGCCCCAACGGCCGTCGGTTCTACGCGCAATCCTAAATTATTTCTAGATTATTTAATTCTAGATAAATGAAAACATTTATTCCAAAAATTATCACGTCCATTACAAAAATAACCCAAATAATTTAAATATACAATACAATAAAAACTGACTTAAAATAACAAATTAAAACTAAAACTATACTAAAAACCCTGCTGCGCCACGCCTGGTCCAAAAGTCCCCATCACGCTCGCTGCGTTACCACGTTGTACAGCGATGGAGACTTGTTGAACCAGCCATGAACCAGAACGTGGGTCACCACCCCTCTCCCTCAACCGCCTACCTAGCTCCCTGAAAAATTCACCGGCCTCGTGACACCAGGGCCCAGCCGTTTCGATGGCAATGGACACAAAGTCATACGTGACCCCCAAGGCAGAGTATTTGGCGTTCTAGATTATTTACAAATAAAATTATATAAAAATACAATATACATATTATGTACTATTAAATCAAACTACCCTAACTTAAATCTAAAAGAGGCGGCTTTGTACCGAGAATGCTGGTATAATTTCCTCGCTGTACCTATAGACATTTTTAGTAAAAATAGTCAAGTACGGGTAAATAGTCAATACTAATATCATCATTCATCATCATTTCAGCCAAAAGACGTCCACTGCTGGACATAGGCCTCCCCCAATGATCGCCAATATGACCGGTTCTGCGCTGCTTGCCTCCAGCGGGTTCCCGCGACCTTGACCAGGTCGTCGGACCATCTTGTGGGAGGTCTGCCCACACTGCGTCTTCCGGTACGTGGTCGCCAGTCCAGCAGTTTCGGGCCCCAGCGGCCATCTGATCTTCTGGCGATGTGCCCAGCCCACTGCCACTTGAGTCTGGCAATTCTGCGAGCAATGTCGGTTACTTTGGTCCTCTTGCGGATCTCCTCGTTTTTGATTCGATCACGCAAGGAAACTCCGAGCATTGCTCTCTCCATTGCCCTTTGAGTGACTTTGAGCTTTTTGATCAGGCCCATAGTGAGCGCCCACGTCTCCGTACCGTAAGTCATCACTGGCAACACACACTGGTCAAAGACTTTTTACTTTTTTAAATACTAATATACCTAAATATTATACTAATTTAACCCTTAACCCTTAACCACCTACGTGCGGTCTCACAGACACTGGATTATTTAAAATTAACAATAACTGAACGCAAGAACATCGCTCATACCTCTGTGACCTTGTACCTTTGCCCGGCCCCTCCGCAGTGCTGACCATGCTGTCGACTCGTTCAGACATGCACTTATTTGGATTTGGTGAGTAATAAAGAAGCATCGGCGGTCCGTGAGACCGCATGTAGGTGGTTACGATACATTTTGTAAGGTTCTCAGTGACCGCACGTAGGTGGTTGTGTTATTTAAATTTTGAACACAGTTTTGAAAAAAGGTTCAAATTTATGAAGAAACTATCCGAAAAATTAGTTAAACCCTATTTACAGCATCGTGCAAATAATCAGCGTCTTCCACGGGACTAGAAACTTGTTTTGAATGTGAATGTTCGAACAAATTGTGTGTCGACGGCATACAAGAATCGTTATTTTAAAAGCATGTAATTTTACAAAAATATCTTATTTGTGACCAAATTAGATAGTTTAATAGCATTATTGATTGCTCAATTTTATTTTTACATAATGAAAAGCTTTATATTATGTTCTTTAATTTTGTAATCTCATATCCTGAAGGATACTAAGTTTTGTAATCGAAAATACAAGAAGTTAATAAATATGTTAAGTTTGAAATACAAAATGTTGATTATTTTTGTATTCTTGTTGGTTAATAAATGCCTGAAACTATTTAAAGTATATTTAATATATTTAAACCCCCTTCAGTCACGCCAAAGTATATAAATCAGGTCACATAAGAAGAAGCGGTCTCCATGACCGCAGGTAGGTGGTTGTGTGATACAAACAGGACGTAGGTAGTCAAGGGTTAAATTAGCAAATAAAAAAATCTCTAGCCTCTTCGCCTTTGTGTAGAGCAAAAATTTATGTCTTTAAAAATACAAATAATGGCTAATTTAATAAGAGTTAAACATTTTTTTTATTGTTATAGTGACTTTGCCAAAATAAATATAGCAGCATTTACAAAAAGTTTCGCTAAGTTAGAAATGCGATTTCGACATGGAAGCTGTGTTAACTTGCAAATTTTTAAATACGAGCTTGCGCGCTCTCTATACATTCATCTTCATATTTACAACCATGATCAAATTTATCGCATGTATGTCATTCAGTACCTAGTACATTGATTAATCATACAAAAAGGTACATAACATTAAGGCAGTCGTACCGCCCGTCTGCTGCGACCATTTAGCATCATTCATCTGTTTTTAATGCGGAATCCTTTCGCGCTTGTTACTCGGAAGCGCACTAGCGAACCATTTGTGAGACTTCGATATTGTTGATCCTTTGGCGCAAATTCCAGTTATGTTTGTGTAGTGAATGCACACATTTGGATTAAAGTGTTCTTATGTATTAGGTATAGGTACAGATTATGGATTATTGTATTTTGATGAAACAAGTAAAAGTAAGAAATATGATAATTGTAATAACTTGGGCACATACTTACTTAGATACTTTTTTAGTTATGACAGATAGCCGTACCATGAATTGGAAATAAAGGATACGTTAGGTTTTACTCGATAGGCACGTAAAGCAGGCCATCGTGCTCGCTCCAATAAACAACAACAACAACTTTAAGCCTTTTTTAACGAAACAATGTAAGGTTTTAGTATTAGCGGTACGGGACTACCTACCATACAAAAAATAATAACATATTTATCCGCACATGCCCGAAATTTTTCCCTTTTTTTAGACCTGTGAAAAAAATTATGTTAAAATATTTTGTATTAGGTACCTACAGAAGAAATACGCACAAATCAAAGAAAATAAATCAATAGCGTACGTATGAAGTATGAACGATTGGTTTCAAATAAGATACTCGTATAAATTCCCACTCGACTACCCACAAGACAAAATATTGTGGTACATATTTTTTCGCTATTCCACTCGATATTCCGGCGGGTGCGAACCAAAGTGGAATAAGCCGGTTGGAGCCGTCGAGCGACGGTTCTGTGTGGTCGCACAAACTGAATAGGGCGGACACAGATCACTTATACATTAAGTAGGTAAATTGAACATTACCATACTTTTCTTTTTTTAATAAATAATAATAAATACTCGTACCATCATGATATGTTCATTCATTGCATTACACAAATCGACCTAAGTGTCACTCAATTCACGCTTGTGTTGTGGGTACTCTTTGTATAAGCGTCGAAATCTATAATATTTGGATACATTTTTAGATACCTAAATACATAGAATAATAACTGAGAAATAAATATTTTTGTGAATAAATACTGTTACAAAACTCTTTTGAATAATAGCCCGCGTACGAATGTATAAGTGAATAAAGCTATACCATCGAGAAAACTCGCAAGCACTACCATACCCGAAATGTCAAGAATTGATCGTATTAAATGATTGACATATTTATCTCCATTAATATGAAACTTTATTCATTTGACATTTAATAATAAATTATCATGTTACTTTATAATTATAAACATAAATCTGTCAATAATTGAGCACGATAAAATTAATTGACGCTTCAGTCTTAACGTATTTGTGAGTTTTCCCTATGGGAAAAAATATACAATACATCTATAACTTATCTTTCGTATATAACACACACGTACACAATATATACACACACAGAAGTGCGATTCTCTTTCATGCAATATGTCCCATTCCTGAAGTGTCTAGCTAGTCGTGTACGCTTGCTGCAACTCAGCTTCACATTGCGTAGTCTATGGGACGTACTCTTCGGATGGGGATATATCATTCCGCAGAACACCCACTAAAAGCGAACCTGGCTGCCTATTCCCACGGGAGAGCATTCCCGAGCGATTTGTAATAGGGTTCCAGAACATAGTTCTTTGTGCCATACACTACAGCATCACTGTGGATATCCAGAGTGAGTAGCCAAGATGCCCATAGCTAACGCTCAATCGTGAACGAAACGTCCCTGTCTTTATCGCACTTAGTAAAATAGAGAGAAAACTACGATACGCTCCTTAGCGTTAGGGATTAGCGTATTGGCTACCCACTCTGAGGCCTTTATCGCGAACCACGAGCGAAGTGTTGCCTGTCTCTCGCACTTGTGAATTCGTTTGTAAGTGTGACAGGAAGGTAACACATCGGTCGTGGTTCATGGTAGGGCCTCTGATCCGGTCATTTTTATCCGAGTTTTCAGCTATCATTTGTCAGATTGCACATTTAGTACTAGTAAGTTGTCTTATACTGGTTTTATTCGGCCTTCCAATCACATGTTCTTAGCAAGCAATTGCAATAAGAGTAATTTGTATCGTCATGAATTTCAGCGTTTCATATTTTTTAACATAATATTTATTTTCATCACACTTGCTGTCTAAGCGCGCCATTGCTTGCGCACGTAGCGGGAGTAATAGAAAAGTGATATTCCCTAGGGAGTAATAGAAATGTCTGTACGTCATTTAATAATATTATGTCTTAAAACTTATTTTTTTGTCGGCAAGTGTGATGAAAAACATTGTATGCATCACGGTAGGTAAGTGGACTACTAACTCGACTCATAAAATCTCTTCTAACACTCTCGTTAGTAATTCCATACTTACCTCCCTTGATGCACAATGTAGGTACTATTACTACGTATTATAATTCATTTCATCGTTTCATATTTTGTAACATAAAATTCATGAATGAGTAATTTGAATCGTCATGAAATTAATGACGATTCAAATTACTCATATTGCAATTGCTTGCTAAGAACAAGTATGTATTACGAGTATTATTGTCATTCTCAAAGATACCTATTTAGTATTGGTGAATCTTGTTTGCTTCAAAGTCAAAGTATTATTTATTCAAGTAAGTTTATTAATAAGCATTTTGGAATCGTCTGACATTATCAAGAGAGAAAAAAAATCTACTACTGGTTCTAACCCTTACACCTTTTGACTTAATGTTATTGACTTTCTTGCATAATTATTGAGACTAGGTACTAAGTACCTCGAGCGAATTAATTTCGAAATGCGCAAGCGCGACGAGTGTGTTTTGCACAGTGTTTACTGCTGTACAGTCAAGTGCAAAAATAAGTATAGAAAGAATCCGTTCATAAATATGTTACGACGTTCTTATTACACAGAATTAGAGTGCACTGGGACATATTTTTGAACGTTTTTGTATACCCCTTATTTTGTCTTCGACTGTATTATCAATTTACCACCTTCAACGACGGCTTCAACATCAGCCAGTTCATCAGTTCAGCGGCGATAATATTGTAATGTCAACCAATTGACTCATACATACAATCGAACCCTAGCAAACATGGCAAGTTAAATACTCAAGTTAAGTACTCGTACGAGTCTGCTTTACACGTTTTGCTTTTTCCCCTGCCTATCATAACTACTGAAGGATAACGTCCATATTTGGCGTCAGGATGGCGTCATCCAGATTTGGAGTGGCGCTTATTCTTTAATACCTACTCATTGTTTACTTATCTTCGTTGAAACAAAAAATATGATTCCTCCCACACGTAAGAAGCTTTTAGACATCGTAAGTTTTTAACAGTACTTTTGTTTTTTCTTTTCTTACATCTAACAAAGTCTGCTTTAAAAGCAATGAGTCTAGATTTTTCAAAGTTTTTACTACTAGCTGCATACACGTGAGTTCTGTTGAAATCCAAACATGAAACAGGGAGGGTAGGTAACGAACATAGATTAATTCCGGACGGTCCTTATAATTAGTTTGAAAGAAAAGCATCCAACTTCGCCGTGAATGGTTATGATGCGAACTCGTTTGCATACATTAGTGCAGTCGCTATTCACAGCTTACGGAGGTAATCGCAAGCCAAACCAGTATAACTTTAAGCTCCAGTGTGTGACGTGTAATGAACATGAATCTAGGATATGTTTTTATGCAACTTGCACCTACAACTGGCATATACCTTCATTGTGAAGAATAGTTATATGACAGACTAACGAATGATGAAAAAGTTTTAGGTGTTATTGGACATGACATGATGTTACAGAATATTTTGACACAATTACATTCTAGAATATTTATATTAACATACAAATCGACTATATCCAAATAAAAATATTAAATATTTATACTGGAAATTTAAATATTTAATGAATTCCTGCTTCAGTCACACATAACCAGCCTTAGACAAAAAATATAATATCGCAATCGACAATGTTTTGTGAATTAGAACACGTATTCTAATTTATTCGCTACGAAAGCGCACGGGTCCAGAATGCTCTTAGAAAACCAGTGATCTGTGGCCTTTAGTTTCATATAATATTACCAATCGAAAGCGATTCCTACGCTAGTTCGCGAAATCAATTCGCCAGAACTCGACAAACGATCGGAATCTAGACCCCGGTTGTTAGCACAGGACTATGTGAACTATGAAACTTGCTGTTACTTCAGCCGCTTGAATAAAGGGACCGCCAATGCAGTAATAATGACGTGAACGTTATTTTAGGGGGGCAATGTGAGACGGTTGACTGAGTATAGTTAAGGTTAAATTAGTGTGTAATGTTTTTATCAGATGAGGCAAAACCATGCCCAATTCAGATGCGTAATCTTATTGTTTAGTTGTACAGTCGACGTCAAAGATATCATTACGGTTTAGGTGCCAAAAATATATTTACACAACTTTATTGCCGTGACATTAAGGTCGTGTAAATATATTTTTGGCGCCTAAACTGTAATGATATCTTTGACGTCGACTGTACACTACTGTCTAGCGTTTTGCATTTTTTTTGGCTCATATACCTACTATAAAAAGTTGAAATATTATTTCTAAGGTAGGGAAAAAAAATGTAAATAGTAAGTACGGTGTACGCTGCACGCTGTCCTAATCCTAATAACTATTTTTTTACACTAAGTGCAAACGGTTAGCACAGGCGGATATACGAAGCTCGACATCGACGCTAATGGTGCTGAAAATGTGACATTATCATTGAGCATGAATACAAACATAAGGATTTTAGTAGAAATATCATACTTTGTCGCTTATCATAAGGACGGAATGGGCTTGTATGTTTATACGAATTAAATATCTAAGCGCCCTAGTGGCAAGCGACCAAGTGGGACGATTTTCCTAAAGCCGTGTTTTCACTTAGTGTTCTGAGCCAGCAAGCATTAGCTTGTTCATGGGCTGACGAATAAATAAACATTTTGCTATGTGATTTTGTTTTGTGATATTGTTTTCGTCTGCCCAAGAACGAAAGAATGCTCGCTCAGAACACTTAAGTGAAGACGCGGCTTATGCCGCGCACATATCTACAAAACTATATCTACCAAAATAATTTTACTGGACATCATTGTGTTGGTTGTGATATTAAGGTAAAATTGAGAAATGAACAATGCACTTAGACTTTTCACTTAGGTTGTTATGAAAATTATGAGATTAAATTTAACGCAACATTTATTAAATGACAGCACATTTGACGCGACCATTTGTCAAGCGGAACTGCAACATTAACGACGGCACAACAATAAGCCATTAGACAAGTCGTAAGATTTTCCGGTTATTTTCGATTCACACCGATTGTTGCAGGCCAGTAAAGTTGTCGGCCATAACTTGCTCACACTAGATACGGCTTATCAGTACGTCATTCCAAGTATTGGAGCACCATTAAGAATTCTTAGGTAGTAAAACTACCCAACTACTTATAGTCCACTACTACAACTATGGTCCACAAGTTCAACTCGTAATTATGCATCAATGGAAATCTTTTATTTTGGTTTTATCTAAGTTTTTGAAACATTAATGAGGAGACTTTGTGTAACAACTGCGGCAATAATATAAGAATTGCACTAAATCGAAGATATTTGACTTAGTTTTGGACCATAGTTGGGAGCTTTTGGACCTATAGTTGGGTAGTTTTACGGTACTGGCGAAATTCAAGATGAAGATTTTTTTTACATAAAATTATGCGTCCAACCCAGTAATCATAACTAAATATGTATTGTTTATTTATTTAACTACATATTTTTATGTCAGTTATTTGACTTTTAGAGAATATCCTGAAGTTTTCAAATAGGCACTACCTAATTACGGTATCCTGCCTTTTCGCCGAAAATTGTATTGCCGAATTTCACTTCCCAACCCACTTTTCGCAGAAGTGTCATTTGGCCGAATAACATTTGGCAATTACTTATTTGGCAACCATTTCATTTCCCAACCCCATAGTTGGGAAATGAAAATTACCCACTAGGTTGGGTTAGGTTAGGTTGGATTATGTAAAGTTGGGAAATGAAATTCGGCCAAATGACACTTCTGCGAAAAGTTGGTTGGCAAGTGAAATTCGACAATACAATTTTCGGCGAAAAGGCAGAGAACCCCTAATTACATATAACATTATTACATGCGAGTGAAGTAATAACAATTTCTTAAGCCAAATATTTACCATAGCTACCAAACTAAGAAAGCACATGGGGTAAATCGCATAAAATTTTTCTGGGTAAACTGGTTAATGATCGTTGTACAAATTACCCATGTTCCAAAACAATTGCGTCAAATTGGCGAATTCGTCAGCCTCCGTAGCCCAGTTGGTAGTGACCCTGCCTACGAAGCTGGAGGTTCCGGGTTCGAATCCCGGCGAAGGCATTATTTGTGTATTTATTTATTACAAATATTTGTTCCTTGGTCATGGCTGTCTATGTATTTAAGTATCTATACGAGTATGTGTCTATCTATTATACTTGTATAATTATATCGTCGCCTGGTACCCACATCACAAGCCTTAATTGAGCTTACCGTGGGACTAGGTCGATTTGTGTAAAGATGTCCAAAAATATTTATTTATTTATTTAATTGCAACAATATGTATAATTGCTGTTCCATTCTTTGATAAGTAAACACAAAATTATTGGTAAGTATACTCGTAATGATTAGTTCGTCGATATTTGAACTAACTTTACGAGTACTTGCATTGATTTAATTAGTTCATTGAAGATTAGTCGATTGAAAAAATGTATCATAGCTAGTTTGTGTGACTAACTTTCGTAACACAGTAGAAGCGATCATGATTTCGTTTTCATTTAGGCCTTAATTACGTACAATATTTTTGAAAACGACCCATCTAGGATACTGTAATTGTTACTTCTACTGTGACCTGCGCTCGCATCGAGTGAGGTCTATGACCTATGACGCCACGGAATTGTATATTTATGGCGTATTTGTGGTATATTTACAGCCTATAATATGCGAGAGATTTATTAGGTGCGGCCAACATGGCGCTCCAATTAGTAAGACTTTAACTTTTTCTATAGAATGTAGATTATACCCACGTGCCAAATTAGGTATTAAACCTGATATATAGTGATTAAAGCCTAAAGAACATTCACAATTATTAAATTCAATACACTAAAACAACTATACTGTATTCAACCAAAATAGGCGCAATAATAGAGCAGTCGCTTTTATGCAGGTTTTAATTAGAATACTTTTGCCACTACTTTTGTTGAAAATCCAATTGAAAAATAAGGTTATTACAACATAAGGTTATTTTTACACTCTCCAGTCTTTCTGATAGTTCCCTTCTTCATGTAGTTTCATTAAATACTAATATTTGAAAAATAATAAATCTTAAATCTTTTGTCTAAACTAGGTACCTACTTAATTTTTTTAAATGTTTTTTTACAAATCCGTCCGTACAATTGATATACATACTACATTAAACCTAATTAATCTACCCTATAATCTGAAATAGGTCCTTATGTTGCAATTGCTGCATTGTACTGAGGATACTGGCGTTGCTGGCAATATTTCGTTGTAATAATTGCAATACGCTGTTTTGATTACTTTTTTTCAAAAAATATGTCTAACTATTCACTAGCATTATACTTTTTCGATAATTTAATTTATCATATGTGGAACAATTTATTTATATAATTAATCATCTTCCTATGGTATTATCTTGTTGAAAAGTTTAAATAAAATGTTTATTAGGTACGAGTACCTACGTCATAAGTCTTATTCGAATCATGAACACATAGAGGCCGCGCGCTCCTACATTTTTTAATGCCTTACTTTTGTTATCTTTGCAATGGGCAACGTTACTAAGTAAAATTGATGTTTGTTGTCATAAATTAGAGGGATGAAGTGACGCTGCGCCGGCGCCGCGGGCGCGCGTAAATCACGCGTAACCGCTTATTAAGTTGTTGGCCGCCATCTTGGGGCCACGCTCACGCCCTCGTGCTGGTCGGAGCTTTATCCCTGTGTCCTTATCCTTATAGTCCTTACTATGAACTCGCTTGTAGATAGCCCTGACGTTCGCGTAATTTACGTTTTTGCTTTTACAAAATCCACTCAGTTTGACTTTGAATTAGTAACCTAGCAACAATAAGCAAAGGGTATTTATTTAATTAATTAAAATCCCGCTCATAGCGGTCTTTGCAGGCGCAACGACGTTTTGTTCATCCCGCTCATTGGAGCACATATTGGCGCAAGCAAGAGGGATAGAAAGTAAGTTACATAGTTAGCTCCGCCAACTCGTGGTAAGTAGGGTTAGGTCACAGACACAGGTCCTCAGACTGGGCTGGGCAGTTGTTTAGAGGCCCTAATAACTTAAAATAATGTAGTTTTCTATAACACGATTAGAGAGAAACAATGTATAAAACATACAGGTAAGCGTCAGCAGTTATCACCAAAATGATTAATACAGCATATTTGTATAGAAATACCTATGTACTGAATGTACTGAATCATGCGAGTTTTTTTCAAGAATCTGCCAGATTAGATAGATTTTTTTGCGATTAAGGGTGAAGACACATTCATCAGCATGCGTACGCATTTTGTCTATAGAAAATGTCAGTTTAGTATGGGACCGCGTACAGCTTTCCGCACGTGTACGCATGCTTACACGTTTCATACTAAACGGCCAATTTTATTAGACAAAATTCGTATGCATGCTGATAAGAACCTGACCCTAAGAAACTCAGTGAACTAATGAAATAGTTTAATCACATCACGCATATTTAACTAATCTATAATTATGACGTCGATAAAATAAATCTTATCTGCTAAATCGTAAGGTAGAAAATTCTCCGCTGAGTGTTTTTCAGATAAATTTTGTTTCCCTCTCATGTTCAGTTTTCATTAGCAGAAATCTGATTACACAAAAATAGTTCTTAATTAGTTCCTGTAGCTCTTATTTACATTTTTAAATCTCTGTTTCGTGTAAATTCAGGGCATTAGTTGCCTTTCAACATAATTGCCACACAGTTTGTAAAAGTCGGCGGTTATTAATAATTCACATCCAATTAATAACGCGGTGAAGTTTGAGCTTGTTTTCTAAATGCGGAGACCGAATGACTAATGTACGATTTTTATCAATGTTTCGAGATTTATATTATTAGTTGTGTTGTGAAATCTATCTATCTACACTCGTCTTAGGATTCCGTTTGGCTGTATGACGTAGGTAAGTAGGTACTAAGTACCTACTAGTAAACGATGGTGGACGATGTGCCTAATTGTATTCTTATTAATCGTAATAGGGACCTGTAGATCTACATGCTTATCAAATACGTTTAAAAACAATTACGATTATCTAGATAATGAAATATGGATTATAGCGTTATTAATTAGGTACATCCCGACTTTTCAAACCCTTTACAGTGTTCGTGGTCTACGGGTGACTGCAGACACTGCAGTAGATATTATGAAATCTATGTCTGCGGTTGGAACCAAATGTGTGCATTATTGTACCTACTAATAATCGATGCCTCCAATTTAAAAAAAAAACTTTCCTTAGAATGAATCAACGAAATGCCATGTACAGTCCCCGGCAGACAAGTCTCAAGGACTGCAGCAGCGACCACTGCCCTTTGCAGCCGCGTCGTGCTGGGCGCGCGGTGGCCCTACCGCTAACTTTGAAATCCGCAAATTTAGAGGATTGTCTTTGTCGCTCTAATGCCACCTTCGTTGGAGTAACAGAGACAAATCCTCGAAATTTACAAATTTCGAAGTTCACGGTAACAGGCCAGGTTCGCGAACCAGGGGGCCTACCGCGCACTTCGAAAAGCGTAAATTTCAAGTATCTGTCTCTGTCACTCTAATGACGCCCTTGTTTTTACAACACATTAAATGCTCAAAACATTATGCTTGCATTAGTAAAGGCCTGCGTTTCAAAACAAGTTGAAGAATAAGTATTTGTAGGTATGTATTAATTGAGCTAAAGTTTTGTTGCGACTGTATACGAGTACAACAGGGTATTTTTTTCGCGGTTTCTCGGTTGTCACCATAGTGAAATTTGGTCAGCGTGACCGTCCCTAGTACCCTGTTCACTCTTGCTCCACCACGAACCAGATAGCATATCTTCCCCCTCTACAAGGCTGTGCTCTAGGTAAATAGGTACGAGTATACATATAAAGCAAACGTGGGAATAACAATATACACATGCAAAATGGATTCAAGGTGAACATCGGTGCATAGCATTTTCACTGGTAGCACTAAGACAATGCGTTGTGGATGTCATTTTGATACATATATGTAGAATGTTTCATGAAATTGCAACCCTTTGCCATTTCAGTTGAATGTCTGTGCCTATTGTGCAAGTGCAATATCTGTGAAAGTTGTGTTCCTTTGTATAGACTATAGAGCAGACAACAATGAGCCATTTCAAATTAGCTATCGATTTATCTTCGAATGGTTTTGGTGTTCGGAACGCTACCCACTAGATACAGCATGCATCAACGCAACGACAACGAAACTTCATAAACTGAGAGTGTGGCCACATGTTTCACATTTTGTGTCATTTCGTTCCATAAAATGTTCTAGGACATAATCATGTAATGTAGTGTAACTGCCTTTTATCCATGAAATTGCAGAAATAAAACCGATAGCACCAAATCACGTCTCTAAATCTCAGTTTGGCAGCGCTTCAGTTTGGGCAGCCCCTAGCCCGAACTGCTTCCAAAACCTATACGAAATACCGTATGCCACATAGGTGCACCATATACGGTATAATATATGGTAGTGAACTTACCTATAAAACTGGACGGCCTAAGTAAATCACATCTAGATATCAAGTAAATATTTAAATATTTAGTGTGGAATCTATTGTTACATATCTTTAAGCACATATAATAGAAAGCTATACATATATATACATAATAATACGCTGTGCAATGTGTAAGAACGGTGTTTTTTATTTATATACTATTTCATCATCATCATCATAATTTCAGCCAAAAGACGTCCACTGCTTGACATAGGCCTCCCCAAATGATCAGCAATATGACCGGTTCTGCGCTGCTTGCCTCCAGCGGGTTCCCGCGACCTTGACCAGGTCGTCGGACCATCTTGTGGGCGGTCTGCCCACACTATTTGTCATTTTATTATTATTACCTGTATATTTATTTGTTAGGCTTGTCAAGCACATCATCTGCGGTGTCTAAAGGAGGTGGTCCACGTTGTCGGCACTGCAGGCGTTTCTCGGAGTGCAGGCGATTGCGCGGCCATTTTGCTTAATGCGATGGACTTGCGTTTTGACACGGCTCCAGGCGATGACAATGTGCGCTGTTACAATGGGACACAATAAAAATATGTTATACGTAAAAAACTTAAGAACATAATATATTGTACACTTCACATACATGGGTTTAATGAACTTAAAGTATACGTTAAAGCAATTGCTTAAAGCTTTCGCAATTGGTTAACGATGTAAAAAAGTCTCGGGCATCGGACGAGAATATATTTCTAGAACGTTCCAATGAATGTAACCATAAGGCGGATTTAGACCAAACGAGCGAATGCTTATTATGTCCCCCAATCTACGAAATTCGTTCGTTACACAAAACGTCATTTGTCGAAATTCGTTGATTTCGTAGAGTGGGGGATAGAAAGAGCATTTATTTATTAATTTAATCTTTACTGCACAAAAAAGAAAATTTAAAAGTACAAAAGACGAACTTAATTCCATAGGGCATTCTCTACCAGTTAACATTTAGGCGAAGCTGAAATTAGATTTAGATATATTCGAAATTACTGTATTCTAAATATAAAATACAAATAAGACTAATAATAATTGATAATTAAATACATAATATACTACCTAATATAGACGAAACGAATGATCTAAATCCACCTATACGCTAAACTCAACACTATTGTTTCCGATAATTCCGGCGGCTCTAGCATCATATTTTAGAGCTTAATATCTACCTCACCTACAGTCAAGTGCAAAAATAAGTATCGAAAGAATCCGTTCATAAATATGTTATGACGTTCTTATTACACAGAATTAGAGTGCACTGGGACATATTTTTGAACGTTTTTGTATACCCCTTATTTTGTCTTCGACTGTACTACATTTTTTTAATGAAATTCTTGACAATGAATCAGTGTCAAAATTAAAACAAACACGTTTAGTGCTAATTAGTGCCTAAAGAAATGCTGTTTTATTGTGAAACACGAATTATGTACCTATACAAGGAAATTGGTCGTTAGTGTTTTTGCATACTATTTCCGGTTCACCTTTTACTGTTATATATACGTAGTTTTAATTTATGATTGTATAAAGGAACTTGAGGCTTGCTAAGGAAATAAATATGTACCTAAGTATATTTTTATCCATAGATTTCTCGGTCTACCTACCTACTCGCTATGTCTCATGAAGAATAGGAATGTCGTAATTTCTGAAACATTTCATTTTCAGAGGTTATAAAAATAAAAAAAATGCTTGAATAATATGAATTAGCTATACCTCTAAAATAAAGTCAACATTAATAGAAGTTTTGAACAATGTACGCAATCTTTGTATTACAATGCTTTTAATTTCCAATCCACGTCAATTCAATAGGTACTTGCTAAATCCATGTGTTTATCTAATCAATTCTCTTACCATTCCATTATCCTAAACAAAAAAATTATAAAAATAAAATGTTTAGTGATAGATTAGGAATACTTTTTGAACGGTTTGTTTACAATATCTGCAACTTCTACTAACGGCGAGCTTAAATGAGTTGTCACAAAATGCTGACTCGCCAGACTCAAAACATTACAATGTATCCAGTAGCTTAATTATTTAAAAGCTTCCATCATCTTACCAGCCCCCGTACTCCGCCCGCCATCCCGCAAAGGGCCTCCTTGATTACGTCCATCATGCTAATACCATCATTACCACGACAAGGATCGTCATTACCCGCTCCTGCGACGTCATTATACCGGTATTTTTTCGCAATTTGCGAGGAAGTAATAATTAAAAATATTAATTAATATACAGCGACCATTCGTGTCATGTGTAAACGAGTACAAAGATATGGTATGAAAGCCTAAAAACTCATTTCAAATGTATTCCCATTTAGATTTCGTTTCAGAATTAGCTATCTACTAATGAATTGAAGATTAAAACATTTTATTGGGTACTTAATTTAAATCATCCATATTTACAGGCAATTGATTCGTTTAGAGAAACATACCTAATACAAAAGTAGGCCTCAATGATCAGCAACATTGTAGGTATAGTCCAGTGCAAAAAAAAAATGTGTCGAAAGAATCATCTAATAAAATATGTTACAACTTTCTTATTACAGAGAATGAAAGTAGACTGGGACATATTTTTGAGCATTTTTATGTACACCTTATTTTTCCTTTGACTGCTCATAATCTTGCAAATAAAGTTTAGGAAGAACAACCCAGGCCCGAAGGCAGAGGATGCCAACTATAAGAATACCTTGTTCATCTGTGAGTTTTAATAAAGCGAAAAGTTTGTTTCATAAAGCAATATTTGTTTCTGCGCTCATTTCGGTGTTTCCACGTAGTCCAAGGGCGCGGTGTGCCGCCTGCTTTGCACGTCATCATTTCCTGGAAAGTAATTCAAATGGAATCGTGTGCGCCGTTATTAAATATTTCATAACTTACCCCCCTCGTCCCTGTCTCACACCCGCCCCGCGCGGCGACCGCATATTAAAGTCATAAAAAAGGGTTGTTTGATCTATCCCCTAAAACAATTTACATATCTCCGCTCAGCCCGCCGCTAAATTATTTAATTAAGAGAGGCATAAGTTTTTATTATTTTAATATGTCGGCCATAAACTTGTGTTAAATAGAACAATGTCGCCATCGGCTGAAGTATGAGCCCTCAAGAAGGTGAGATTCGAATAATCAATTTTCACTTTAATGACTAGAAATATCATTACAGAATTTCGAACTAAAAACGTTAACAAGGACTTTGTTCTCATTAAAATTTCAAAGTTTGATGATAATCTTCATCCTAAGAATGCAAACTTAGGGTTTTAATCTCGTTAGCTCCGAAGCGTTTATTACGCCTTTTACTTTACGTCTTCATTTGAATATTTGTTATTAAAACGGCAGTAACTTTTGTGGGTTGGACATTGTTTATCTGTGTAGGTGTAATTACACATTACTAACCCTTTCGCTGCGCCATAAAGCGTCGGCAGTAAAAAGTGGACACGTGGACGCATTCCGGGGAATGCTCTGCACCATCAGCTCGGTATGTTAAGCAGGTCGTAATGAAAAGCGGAGTTCGTCGCATCTCTGCGATGCTGGGCCAACGCTCGACGAAAGGCGCGAGTTTTAATCGCTGCGAAAATACCTCGTTGTTTTAAAGTTTTATAGTTCACCCGAAATTCCGCGGATATTTGGTTTATTTGTTTCTGTGGTTTGTACCAACTCCTGCAACCTACGTTGTACATTTATGTAGGAATACCACTTACTAAAGGCTAATTTTCTTAATACATACATATACCATGTATGACTGTGTTATTGTTAATTAGGAATCGATAAGAACCAGCAGGCAAACTTAGAAGTCCGAAGAGCTTGACTATGTACAGTCAGCCGCAAATACAGTCTATCCTTTTTTTTCTATTTGGTAATTACAATCCTGATAATTACATCGAAAATAATAAACCACATTTTAGCTGATGAAGGTACCTAATCGAATTAATTTCTAATTATTATTTGATAAACCAAAGAACTTTCTAAGCACATATAGAAAAACACTGATCCGTAAGTTATTACAAATATCTAGGTACTCGTAAGTTGACGATAGAGCAGTTGCTGCCCATAGGGAACCGCCTGTCATTATTGTCATCAAATAGGTAATATGCATGTTTATCACAGAATTCATTATTTCAAAAACAACATTGACATTTACCTTCTACCTATTTAGTAATGTTCCCTACACTATAAAATGTGTCGCGTAAGTCAGTCCCGCGCCGGACTGTCCGCGGGGTTGTTTTACCTGGGGGTTAATGAGAGCATTTTTATGTGCTCTCACAATGAGGAATGCAAATTCGGCGGTTACCGGCGCGTTACGGGGACCATTGTTTTAATGCCGCTTTATTCTGGACGTTAGCTTAAATTCATTAACCCTCCACTATGGTACGCAAGATATTAGACGGGTTACCGTTTGTTTATTTTGAGGTGTAAAAGTATTTGTGACTTTTCATCCTGAACGCGAAAATTTGTAATCTTGTGTGTAATACTAGACTGGCTACCCACCCTAGTCTTGCACGGGATACATACATAATAATAAACCTTGCTTTTTAATCACTATTGTCAGCCTCCGTAGCCTAGTTGGTAGTGACCCTGCCTACGAAGCTGGAGGTTCCGGGTTCTAATCCCGGCGAGGGCATTATTTGTGTATTTCATCATCATCAGCCAATTGACGTCCACTACTGGACATAGGCAGTGTGTATTTATTTTCCACAAATATATGCTCCTTATTCATGGCTGTCTATGTATTTAAGTATCTATATGTATCTATCTATTATATATAAGTCGCCTGGTACCCACATCACAAGCCTTAATTGAGCTTACCGTGGGACTAGGTCGATTTGTGTAAGATGTCCCAAGATATTTATATGTATTTATTTATTAAAAAACGCGTCCGTATCGTAGTTAAAGATCTAATCATACAGGGACAGATGGTGCGAAATTTAACCGTGCGGTGACGGAGTAAGAATACAAAAATCACCGCCCCTCTCTTCCCGTGGGTGTCGTAGGAGTCGACTAAGGGAAATACTGAGTATCCAGCCTGGTTGGCTACCACCGTACATTCGGTGTAAACGCCCGTGAAATGACTTACCTTCGTGTTTGCCGTGTTTCGGGGTCAGCCGGTGTATTTACCAGCATCTAGCGGGCCAGCAAGGCGGTGGCAACTAACAGGTTACTGATTGTCTCCTGTTCGTTGCCGCCGCGATTTGGGCTCTACTTTTCACTTACGATCAGGTGGAGTGGAGCCACTTTGTTGTGCCAACGTTATTTTTATTGGGTCGGCAACGCGCATGTGACACCCTGAGGTTGCAGGCGCCCATAGGCTACGGTGACTGCTTTCCATCAGGCGGGCCGTATGTTCGGTTGCCACCGACGTGGTATAAAAAAAAAAACCTTTTGGACGCCAATGACTGTTATATGGGCACCATAGGTTGAACGTCAAAGACTGGTGCCTATAAGTTACGGTCCACACAACAGATTAAGTTATGACACTTTGATGACATATCGTGGGAAAAACAGCTATTGTATTTGACATGGCGTCCAAAAGTTTAATACTATGTAGTGATAATGATAATTGCAATGAGACCTTTAAATGTCACACCATTGAAATAAGAATTTTTCCATTTCTAATTTCAATTTTTTTGTCCAAAAGACCCTTTTCATTAAAAACATAACATGCAACACTATAATTCAAACAATCTGCGGCAAAATTATATTTAACAAAATCCTTCTTACATTTACGAAAATAAGCCATCATTTCTGGTTGTTATAAATACAAAGCTGTTGCTTAAAATACCGCACTCAATTGAATCCGCAGATATTTAGCACTGAATGACCAAATAGGCTCGTTGGAACTTTTCCTATCAATTCAACGGCAGTGTTTAAAAACCTATAGGCACATTTCGGCCGAGGCTTAAATGAAAACCGATTAAGAGGGAAAGTTAATCCAGGCAGGCTGTCAACGGACGGCTGGACAGTCTTTTGTTTTTCGTCTTTTGACGGCGCTAGTGGCCAGATTAGTTGGAATTTTTTGAGGATGACTTGCGAGTTTTTACTGTTTTTAAGTGGTGATATTTCGCTTGCTTATGGATGGTAAAGGTAAACGTTGAAACGGATATATTCGTTTATAGAATTAATAATATGCGGAAAAGAGAGTGTATGAACTATATATCTATTTAGGGTTCATATAATTTTACCGATATTAGACTTAAAGGTCTTTGAGTAATTGACAGGTACACTGAAAGATGTAGATATGTAGTGAAAGAATGATGAGTAAGGTAGTAGAAAGTCACGTCTTTAAACATGGGTACAAGAACGAAGGGAAGAATGTTTAAAACTGAATACAGGTGTCAACATATTTTATGGTGTAGAAACCTGCTATATGTGTTTATGCAGAATCCCAGTTATCACACTACAACTAATAAAATTACACTAGAGTACACTATTTTACAGTACATCCGATTTTATATGTATTTATTTAATAGTTTATAGGTTGGTAGCTACCTACATAAACAATGCCTTGCAAAATATAAATAAAACAGTCATAAAAATCAGTGAACGGAGCACTAATGTGAGCTTTTTCGCACAATTTTATTTTACTGTAATCAATCAGGTTGCAACCGATAAGAACTGCATTTCTAATTTGTGTCTCTTATTATGACAAGGAAAACGAGCAGGACACCGTCATGGTTCGATGTGAGGTTTGCGGAGATCGAGTCATGATTGGTGGGACGCGACACAAACCAGCCAAATTGCGAAGCTACCGACTGAATCGTGTTTTCATTCCATTTTTTTCCGACAACGAATATTGTAAATGTGCGTGCAATTTATTTCATTCACTCGGAGTGATTGCTTATGATGTGATTGTTAACTGTATTTACGGGCTTTTCATACGCGATTCTGTAATATACTTGCACATGCCTTGATTGATACTGAGATTAAATTGGATTTTTATATTATTCTTCTACAAGAGTAGTTATGATGACATCTGTACTTTGCATTCGAGTTTGCATTTACAACCGCAATGTATATTTACAAAATTAAAGCTGTTCTGTCATGGAGCAAATAACAACAGGATTTCAAGAAATAAAATTAAACGTCTTTTTCCCCAATAAATTCACAAAAACAAAAACAATTGCATTTGTACCTTTCTGTAGCAACTTGGAATATACGTAAACAACTTTAACTTTTTTAATTTAATGTGTTAGAAAACTATAAACAATATTACTTATACAGAAACAATTAACTAAATCTTAAAATAAACTTACGAAAATACTTGGAATTATTTATACAGATACAAGTAGGTACACATATGAAACATGGAACAAGGCCGGTGACTGAAGATGAAGACATTATGTGATATACCTACTATCCATTATGACGCAACGCTTTCCCACCTGAAGATTAAAAGCGTCGGTCCATGCCTCGTCCGTGAATTCCCAAAATTCGACGTACGGAAATCAATTCCGATCACCACACAAGACAAAAACCGTGCCCAGCCGGCAGCCAGCAGGGGTAATTATCCTGCGCCCCGCATGTTTGCTAGTTCGAATTCGGGTGTAGTTGGAAATTAATCAGACCATTGTGGGCGCTTTGTCACGGGCTGGTGCCAATTATTGGCTGCGAGGCACCGGGGTAATTGAACCTGTCGTGTTGTGATCGCGTTGCTCACGACCAGAATATTCTGGAACCGATGCCCTGCAAGCTGTGAGCGTTTGGAGGTTATGCGTAAATTGGTTCGAGTTATGACAAACGCAGCCTGCAGGCTGTTTGGAAAAAGTTTGATGGTGGTTCCTTTCATTGATGCCTTTGTTGAAGTTGTGCTTTCTACAGTATTTTTTGCTTTGGTTTATAAGGATTAACCTTTCGCTTTCGTAATGATAAAAACAAACATGTTGTACCGGATTCGATTCGTGAATATCTACAACTGCAGATAATAATTTTATTTATAGGTACTCAACTTACTTCAGTGTCGTGTGTCTCAGTCAAATTAGATTGAAGTAACAATTTTACTGGAAATTGCGCTAAATGTAGAGCAATTTCACGAATATATATAATGGGGTTAAAAATTGCATGGACAGTTTATGAATGAATTCATTCATAAATTGTCCATGCAATTCTGAACGCCACTACACAGGCTAATCAATAGCATAGCTTCGTCAGTATATTAGCTTAGCATCACAGTTTATTACGATAGTTGTTCGTACCATTGGAATTGGTCACCGGCGTCGACGACGGCGCTGGCCAGGAAATTACACGCACGCCCGGTGTTGCGTTAAATTACCATATGGCCGTGACATGAGTGCATGTAAGTAATTAATATTTCTATAGTTATATACCTACACAAATCATTGCTTAGAAGTATTTAGTATATTATATCATTGTTAAACTACTGCTTATAGACGTGATCTTGTAAAGATTTTTTTCTAAGCTTTCACGTCTACTACTTTTAAATAGGTAGCTCGCGTTTGTAATTTAAAAACAATATGTCTTTTTAAACACTCAAGTAATTCCGCAGATTACCAAATTATTCCAATTTGCTAAAATCTGCTGTACAGTGGCGTTCAGAATTGCATGCACGATTTATGAATGAATTAATTCATAAACTGTCCATGCAATTTTCAACCCGGCTGTACCTACTTCTACTAAACCTTGATAAAAGTAAGTGTCTAATTGCATAGAATACTGTTAGTATATGCCTAAAATATTGTACAGGTACCTATAGTGCATTCGATTTTATTTACATATATCACGCCTTATATTGCAAGTCATTTGTGTGGGTATTTTGCTTTTTGACTGAAACATATCTAATTGCCAAACATCAGAAAATCGGCTACAAGTGCACCTAATTTAAAAATCACTCAAGGGCATCTTAAGCCATCGCTTAATTAAAGCAGGAATGAAAGATTGCAACAGAAAACACCTCTCACTCAACGCCATTAGAGCTTGAATGACAGCGCTTCTGTCCAGGGGTGTTCATCCGATCCCCGGCCAAGAGCGGGGGAGTCGAGCTGAGGGGAAACCAAAAGAACTGAGAACTGTGTAACTTAAGGTGCGTTTAAACCAAAAGAGCATTCGCTGTTCTAGCGCCCGTTCTACGAAATCAACCAATCACGTTTTGTGTACCGATCGAATTTCGTAGAGTGGGAGGTTAGAACAGCGAATGCTCTTTTAGTTTGAACGCACCTTTAGCAGTAAAAAGGACGACAAGTTAAAATTTCAATAGGACACCATATCTTCAGGTATAGATTTATTACTTTTACCGCCATTTTCTACTCAAAAGTTAGTATGCCATGCCATGACTTGTAGTTGTGTTGAATACAGGAGCGGAAACAGCATCGATTTTTTCAATGGTAATACACAAATCGACGGCCCCTACGTAAGTTGTCGTAACTTGAAATTTGGGATTTTCTTTTTATTTCATAAAACATTATATCTTTTAGCAATGTTTCCGTTCCACGAAGAAAAAATTAAAAAAACCTATTACAAATAGGTTTTTGACACCCGAAAACTATCGTAACTTAAAAAAGCACCGTCGTATACTGTAGTAAGTGTACTTACGACAGTTAATACGGGGCGGCCACCCGCGCTCGCGCAGCGTAAGTGCCAGTTACGATCTTATACACGGTGGGGCAGAGGTTTTTCAAGAGTGATAATTTTTTACCAAAAACTAACAACAAGATGAAACAAAAATGGATAAACGATACATTTTATTCGATAAAAGTAAGACACTACATCGGAAACAAACTCAAAGTAACTGCGAGACCAAAATTAATTTTCGAAATGGCCGTTGGAGTTAAACAAAATGTAGTCTGAGATGAAATAAAAGACGGTTCAGATTTGAAATGATTTAAAACCACTAAGCAAAGTAGCAATCTGTTCGAGTTCACTCAGAAATCAGTTGTGAATTTATTAGTATGGATGCTGACAATTTTTTAATAATACCGGTGAATACTGTAGTATGTAATCACTTACCACAACTTACTTCGGAGTTGAAGATCGGTGTTTTGTCTTAAGTTTAACATACTACTATTTACGTTGGATTTTATTAATTTTTTTGTGTTGTATGTGTACTTGAGACATTTTTCGTCGGAAATTGTTTTTAAATTTCTATTGTAAGTGATATTTAAGACAGTATGCGCCGGATCAAATACAGAGTTACTACAATTTACAATTATAATGTCGGCGTATTTCAATAATTTTTGCTCATTATACAGGTTCGCCGCTTCTTTTTGAACCAAACGATAAATAAATGCATAAGTCATTGTAATAAAACGGCATTTTTTGTGATAGTGACGACGACAAAACAATCATATCACTTACATTATTAAACACTGCAGCAGTTGGTAGGTTCACTTCTTATGAGTATTTAGTCATCATTCATCAGTGAAATCATCGTCTGTAGTTCGATGATTTGACTGCTGACTGAATGAAACCGCCAACAGCTGCAGTATCTAATCATGAAAGCAACACGACTGTTCCTTAAGAATATAATTACGTTGAAAAACGCTTGATAACGATCTCATAATTATGATGTAGTTGAAGCTGAAGGCATTTTTGTTAACTGATTTTTTATTATGTCTTTGCACTGTGAGAGAAGTCATTAATCTGCCATGTCAATAATTATAATTTCAAAACTACGTTCCTGATGCTGAATGATAGACTGTTTTTGTGTACTAACTAAATGCACAAAATTATAATAAAACGGCTAAACTCATGTATATTCGGTAAATATAAAAAATGGATAATTAACAGATGAGCACCGCGCGGCTCGCTGAGCCCGTTTAAATAAACGGGTTGAGGGTGGTCTTGCGCCGGCACTGATGCCATGTCAGACTGCGGGTTTATGGCACCGAACACTACGTAACAGATGATAAGCACACGAAGTCACTGTGTGCATAAAACTATCATTATTAGCTCGGAGATTACCGGCTTCTATGCCGTTGGCTCAGTCCAGCCCCCATTTCGATTAACATTACTCTTAATCGCTCTGTATATCTTCCGTGGCAGGTAGCATCTTTACCGTACCAGCATCCTCGCTTTATCAAAGCGTTTAGGAAATGCAATGTGCCTGTATCGCATGCGTCCACCACAGCCGAGCTATATCTATCTCCTTGACACTCCGAATGTGCTCCGAGTCTTGTAGACCCATTACGTCACTACTTACCGAGGTCGTACGGTATCTCATAAACACCCGAACTGCCAGTAAATTTCCGTCCTTTGGAGATCGTAAGAAGCACTCATATTGGTATGAGGACGCAAAATGGTCTTAATGCTCCACCTTCGGCGTAATAGGCGTCCAATTCCGTTTGTCACTCCTGTAATATGAGGCAAGAATGATGGTGCCCTCTCTACTGTGTGGTGATGTCGAAACGTCCCTGAGCTCCTTGTACGCTGACTTTGTCTCCAACCATATCTGTTCCTCTCCAAGCTCTCCAAAGTCTCGTCTCGTCTGACATGTTGCAACATTTGTAATAGTTTAGATAACAGGAGGTAATAAATAGGAGATGCCTGTGTCCAGCAGTGGACCGAAATAGGCGAATGATGTGATGTGAATAAAAGATATAAAATCATTTCGCATCTATTGTGAATCACAGAACCGCGAGGACAGATTTGCGAGATAATGGTATAAGCCAGTTAGCAGATAGCTTTTCTATAGACTTTTTGTGACAGACGATCATTCTGACCTAGTATTAATAACCCACCAAGAAAACGAAGTGTCCCATCCACCTCTCTCTTAAATGTGAACTTTATTCTGGGATGCATCTCATTAAGATCGGTTAGTAACACATCAACAACTCTATCAGGAATTACAGCAAAAACGTCATCCACATTTTGTACCCAGCATCTCGGCCATTTCGGACAACTCTTGAATGCCCTCTACTTAAATTTATCCATGAAAATGTTGACCAGTACCAGAACTACATAATAAGAGAATTCTTTGCTTCAATCTGCAAATAATACTCCCCTTGCCAAACGGAATAGCAACTATTCAGGAAATGTTCGATGAATTTCATGTGCACAGTCATTACGAGCTACAACATCTTTAATTATTTTTCTAGTTTCCAATACTCGCAAACAATGAAGCTACATCAAACTCAACTACATAGTTTCGTCTTCATTCAACACGACATTTTCCAAAAACTGTACAAAAACACTTTACCTGATCTATTTTTCATAATGAAACATACAAAAAAACTATTCACCTGCTTAAGTTTCTCAAAATATTCCATCAGGGTTCCATAAAAATACTATTAAATTGTTTGTTAAATGGCATAATATAGTAACTAACAAAAAGTTTTTATAATGTGTCCGTAAAATAATGTTGTAAATAACAGATACGACAAAACTTACACGCAGAATTCCAACGTATCTTGTAGTATGTATTACTTACGATCAATGACCATTTATGACCACCGGCGTAAAGTGAAGTAAGTAATACATACCACAATTTTTAGATTCTCTTCTCCGTCATATACTGTCGTAAGTGCAATTCCGGCAAAAATATGAAATATATCAGAGAAGTAATTATATCACTATAAAGATAGTATCTTTGTTATTGATTATGCCAATTTTCAAAGCAATCCATTGAACTATGTGACTACCGTACACATTTCAAACTTTAAAGTGCTCTCCTGTAAACTTGCCATTTTCAACTTACGACAACTTACGTAGGGGCCGTCGAAATTTTAAACGGTTTTATTAAACCTTTGAATGCAATCCCAATTTCATGTAAAAATATAAAACAGAATCGTACCTATTACATCTTCAGTACGTTAAATATAAGATATAACTAATACTGCGTATAAAAAGGACAGTAAGTACATGTAGTACTTTTCTGCACGGTTTGGTTGGTACTGCGAGAATGTCTTTTTCCTTGATGTATGTATAAGATATTCTATGCTATTCGTGTTGAACATTTAAAATAGGCTTTTTCTTCCTCCCTCGTGCCAAATAACCCCCCTTTAAACCCACTGTTGTATCATAATAGTACATTACTACCGAGGCCGCGAAGTGACTGGTTGCCGGCCGAATATATGTAGACGGCCGAGCGAAGCGAGGCCGGATAGTATTCGGACGGCAACATGTCACTTCATGGCCGAGGTATGTATAATGCTTTTCTCAAACATGCAATGAAATGAAACAAAAAAATGTATCTTCTTTCTAAGAAATTATAAGTCAACTACATAACTAAGTCTTTGACACAACTAAAGTCAAATACGATACGGACACCTCATTTTTTTTAAGATTGTCCTGTTTGAAAGTTGCAAATTTTTACTTTAAAAAAGCGGTGTTAGACGACGCGGTCGGTTGGGTCCAATTAATCGCATGCGATGATCGGGGCCGACGGATCGCGCCGTATAATACTGCTTTTTAAATATTATTTTGAGCAGTTATTGTACATTTATTTTAAATTATATCATTTAAATACCTAATTATAACTGCAAAAATTTGCCAATCATTTTTTTTATACTAATATTACTTACAGATAATTATTGGCTAAAAGCCAAGATGCCAGGTCACCACCCTATGTCAAATGAAAATTAAAAAAGAGGCACTTGCCGGCCTAGGCCGGCAACGAGGTACTTCCCGGCCACTTTTTAGGCACGTAACTACAACATTTCATTGCATGTTTGAGAAAATAACTATTCTCTATATTTTTTCTGTGGCTATTGAACCGCATCAAAAATAAACCAGTGAAAAAAATGTTGTCATTGCACTGGTTAGCAAGAATCGCCTCAGTTCGGCAAGCAGTTACAATCCGTGGTTTAATTTCCTGATGACGCCGCCTGGATTGTTCAAGTCTCGGAGAAGAACGCTTTCATGCGTCTAGTTTTTAAGTCTTAGTTTGACGTTCGTTGGATAGTGGGCATAGTGTTTTAGTGACTTTGAGTTGCATTCTAGTTCTGGGTCTCTCGCTGGACATTTTTAACATGTCGATCGTGTTTATACTTAGTTTTCCGAACTATTTGTTATTGGGTTTAGGGCATGTTCAGTTCAGTATCAAATTCTGATTACGAAAAAATGTATCTGCCTATAGTTTATTCAATATGAGGAATATGTGCTCTAGCCAAGCAACTTGTCTAGGTAGATTAACGCGACAAATTCAAAAAATGTCGGCGTAAACGGTTGGCTTTCCGTAGAAAAAATAATGATATTATAGGTAAGCCGCCTTTTTCTGCTGACAAGCTTTTTCAAAAAACAAATATCGATTACTTTTTCTCAACAAGAACACAATATCACCACTGTTTGTTACATTCATTACTAGATGACTTCGGACTTGTGATCCAAGCTGTGAAAAACGTGTTAAGATGATCTTTCTGGGCAAGGTTTTCTATGGGACCGATATGAAAAGCCTTCAACACATTTCTCCATACTGATCCCTAACAAATGTGGACATATTAATGAAACTTAGCTGGAAACCATGTGTTCATGGTTCACACCGGGCAGTATAAAATCCGTATTTTTTTCTCGGGATTTTCATAATTTGTTTCATTTTTTTTTTAAAGAATTTCTTACTTTACCCTTAAAAGTGATCATAACAAGTGGAAATGTAGCTTTACATTATAGGAATGATGTAAGGTAATTGGTGATAGGAAATAGCAATTATTTTGATGACAAACGGATACATGAAAAACTAAATAGCTGTTTCAGTTGAGGTAAAATTAATTAGCGGCCAATTTGGGACTGGTTTGTTTGTGGTTTCATATTAATCAAATTAGTATCACGCATGCTTTATATCATAAAATTAGACTATTAATTGCTGGCCTTTGAATTGCATGCATGATATCATAGGGTCATGCAGCGTTCGCGAAAACGGGCGCCTTTCCTGTGGACATTGCGAAAGTTAATGGTTCTGGGGCGTACAACAGACAAGAGTTACCTTTCCCATTAGTAGTATCTACAGTATAAGTAGAGATTCATAGAGACTAAATTCTTTCACAAAATAATAATTTAAAAAAAATGTTTTCGTAGGTACTTAATTAGGTAACGACGAATGTGTTACAGTTGTTCCTAAATTTATCATTAAACCGAAATGGTTTGTCTCGATACCTCATTCCGAAGGATGTCGATGTCGATACTATCCTCGCATTATAATTTGAGACTCGATCAGAAATAGTTAAAGTCAGCTTCAAAGCCGCGCTGTCAGCGCATTGTGAAGAAAGTGGTCGAACGACGTTTAATTTCCTCGACGGGCACAATATCTGATAATTGTGCATTCAATTAGCGAGCCAATGTTGCGACATTATTAGACACTGCATTTATCTGTTTACTTGCCAGCTTAGGATTTAAGCGAACTGAAGGGAAGGTGGGCTTCGAAGCTTGGATTTGAAATTTTGTACATATGTCGATTCAGCCTTTCTTTTATTTAGGTAGGCAGTATAGGCATATCGCGAAACGTAAATTTAGAGTTGTGTCACTATCTGTCCAAAGAAAGCGTAATTGAACTGACAGAGACAGGTGGCAGAATGTTACGATTTTAGAATGTGGGGACAAAACAGCCTTTTTTGCGATTGCCAGGTCAATTTTTGAAAATTACTTATTCAACATGAGTATCAATGAATGACAATGCGAGTAATGAATTTATGACAGAACTACTCGTAAGTACAGACTTAGTCCCTTCGTATTTTTACAGAAATGGAATCATATTGCTGTCACAATGAGCTTCAATGTCCATCAAAATTGCACTGAAACTGAAGACAATTGAGGCAGAAAGATTAATTCGGATGTTTCCGTGAAAAAATATACAGAGTGAAAATATATTATTATCCTTATGCACGGATTATGTGCTTGAGTTACAGTCAAGTCCATAAATATATGAGCAAATCCAAGGCTTCCAAAATAAAATACCATAGAAATGTAAATATTGATCCAGATATTTAGTCTTTACTTTTCAGTTGCTCACATATTAATGTGAGTCATGCTCAGGTTAATATGACAGTTAATATGTACACATATTTTTGATTGGTAAATTTGTTCAGATGCATGTATGTTTTTATGCTCATTTATTTTTGAAGCCTTGGATTTGCTTATACATTTATGAAGTCGACTGTACATTCTGTAACATTTTACATTGTGTAAGTTGTAACGTAGGTAAATGACTTGCCTTGTTGCATTTAAGTCACTAGATAAACTTATTTGTTAAAAATGATGATACTAGTTTTATTAAAGGAACTGTCTAGCATGTTGGACATTGTTCGCAAGCGACACAGGAAAATGTTTCTTCTAATTGCACCCAAGTTTTACTGCTCCCAACACATTGTATTACAAGCTAAAGCAACAACGATAACACTGGAAAACTCACGGAAAACAGCTCTCAGACTCGATCCAATTCTCTATTTGGCTCATTTTGGCTCTATTAAAGACAGTTTGTTTCGAGTTTCCGTTTATTGCCTCGAAAACACAAGTTAGCGTGCGTAGTATCTCGGATCTAGCGCGTGCTAGAGCGTGCAGCGTGCAGCGCGCAGCGCGCAGCGTGCAGCGCGCGGCGTGCCCTCGCGCCAATTAGGCGCTCTCCACACCGCCGGCTAATGGCCCATTAACACTCGCTTTACACTTGCGGTCATCGCGCCATCTCCGCGGCTAAACTGCCCCCCGCGCCCGCGTGGGCGACCCGACGTATCGGTTAATTGACGCGTAGTCACGTAACTATCGATGTAAGGCCGTCCTATATGGGACATTATGACAAATCACGAAATGTGCTGAGTTAAGTGGTCGGTGTGGTTTCAGCGGTTTTCGATTCCTTTTTTTTATTATTTGGTTGAATAAGTATTTGTATGATTTCTTTGTACTTAAAGAGTATTTTACTGGCGCGTATACGAGTATATATTTGTCAGCCTCCGTAGCCCAGTTGTAAGTGATCCTGCCTACGAAGCTGGAGGTTCCGGATTCGAATCCCAGCGAGGGCATTATTTGTGTATTTATTTATCACAAATATTTGTTCCTTGGTCATGGCTGTCTATGTATTTAAGTATCTATATGTTTCTATCTATTATATAATATATCGTCGCCTAGTACCCACATTACAAGCCTTAATTTAGATGTCCCAAGATATTAATTTATTTATTATTTATTTTATTATGGACATTTATTATTGTAACCTAATTATAAAATTGGTAAATTAGAAGATGATAGTGTCTCGGTGTGTGAGTTTTGTTTGTGTGCAATGGTTTATTTTCCGATAGACAAAAAAGAAGTAATATTTAAGACTGCATAAAAGTATTTTCAGAATAACTTTGTAAATTAGGGTAGTTAATTAAATATTTGCTGATGTTTGTTTTATGACTTTATCACAAGTTTTTTATTTAGTAAAAAATATGGTTAATCAAGCAAATTTTACTAAAACTTGTAATATCCACAAAATCAATAGTCGAGTAATTTGAAGCCGTTATTTGCATCCGTCAGATGCGCCAATTAGGGACGTACTAGAAGTCTGGTCTTTCAGAACGCGGTGGAATATGTGGACGGATGCCAATTAAATACGAAACCCTCTAATCAATATGTCCAATACTCGGAAATGGTTCAAATTAAAGCAGAAATAGAAAGGCTCGGAGCGTTAGTCTAGGTTTGAGCACGCGAGCGAGCGATGCCCTGCGATCGGGGTTTCGCGTTAATTAATTGGGTATTTTCACACGTCAGCGGCTGGATCTGGCCGAATAGATCGGTGCGCGGGCCCTTAATTAGCTATATCTGCGGCCGCATCGGCGCGCGCGCACACCGCCACGCCAATTTGGAGCTAGTCGCGCTCCCGCGCCGCAGATAGCACTAGGATGCTCTGTAATACCTCATTATGAAATAAAACGAGCCACTCTTTGTTTGATTTAAGGATAAGTTTTTATTCTTTTTGACGTAAACATTTTCTGACTATTTGCACATGTGCATAGGGATACGAGTTATCTATTATTATTATCGTGTTGAGTGTAGTTTACTTTTTGTGCTGTCAGTGTTACAATTAGTATTTATATTAATAGTTATTAGTGTCGGATGACGGTATCGAAGTGTGGATCGCATGATTAGACCGCCCAGCCGATTGATGTCCGTCAGAAAACAATTACCTTTTTGTCGGCACCACCGCTAATTACAATAAGTGATAATTGACTTTTTAATTACACCGCCCATTGAGGCGTCCATCATCCCGGCTAATAGTTACCAGTCAGTGCATTTAATTAATCCAGCTACAGCGGAATGTTCATAGTTCCAATCGCGGAATTTCAATTAAAAACTAAAGCGCTTTTAAACCATTAAGAAAACTTACATTATTATATTCTGAGCGGGTTAACTTGCCTTTTAAGTAAAGGGTATAATTAGGTTGGTTTTTATAAGGTTTTCTGAGAAAAACGGCGATCTTTTAATGATCCTGACACGTTAAACACGTAAAGATTCTTATCGTAAAGGATTTATCTCTATAATAAGTTCAAATAGTGGTAGCTCTGACCAATAGATTTTGTTGACACAATGAATTGCGTTTTCAGGTGAAAGCATTCAAACCTTAACGAACTAGCCCGTCTAACAAATTATACAAGTAGGCACTACAGAGCTGGTTGAAGAAAATATTTACGTACACAATGTGCCTTCATCGAGTTGTAGCAACCTGTTTTGGTACTTTGTGTATACGTGAGTAGGTATGCGTTGCATTCCTTTCATAAAATACATACTCAGAACTGTACACAGGGCAACAGTGGAGGATGATTGCAAAATAGTCCTTGTTGTGAATGAATTTAGAAGCAACGGGGGCAGGTGTACCCGCGATGTGCGAGCAGTATCGCACGGGGCTCGTCCGGGCCGTATTCTCGAATCTTAGTATGAGATATCAAAATTATATCAAAACAATATTGTTTTCGGATACTTTCTTACTCTACGTACTATCAGTTGCAAGCATATAAATGTACGAATATGTCGAACCGATATTATACAATCCAGTTGTTAAAAATTACATCGGTTAATGCATTGATTATTTCGCTTAAGTTCGCAAACCAAATTAATTTTGCTTTGTTTATAATTCCTGGATATTTTTCTTGCAACAAGGGATTTACAAAATGAAACGTCGACATATTATTATAACCGTTACATATTACAACGTATCAAAACTTCATACGAAAATGAAATTTGTGGAACCTGTCGGGTTCCTTTGTTAATTTAAGAACCATTTTCATGTGTCGTTGAAATCAAAGATCATTATTTCAAACAGTACAAGAAATAATAAAAGTTTTATGTAATATAGGTATGCGTATAAAGCTTACATTTTTGTGAGTATCGCACATTTTAAAATATGTTTATCCTCTGGCCAACCAGCTTGTCAGTAGTAAAAGGACGGCAAATTCTAATTTTCTCTGGGAAACTAATTCTTCACTCCTACATATTTATTGTAATTAGTTATAAAATAGTATTTATTTATTATTTTAAGACTATTCGATATCGATAAGTCATTCGGTTAGTCCCTCGTTATTGCCAGAAAAATATGTATGTACACGTATGTACAGATACCCTATACGTCAATCCAATTTAATGATACGTATCTTTATATTGTATTGGTAGGTATAGGTATGGTATACAAATGCAGTATTTGTTGTGATATTTCTGAATGCGGCCCGGGCCGCCCCGTGAGAAACGAATGCTCCCGACCTCTAATTACGTTTTATGCGATATCGCCATTTAATTAGCAACATGTTTTCCATTCCGAAACATTAATTAATATTTTCATCAGAGTTCTCCGCATTTAACTGTGCTTTTATTACTTGCTCGAGATTTTAATAAAGATTCCGACCACCCTCTGTGGAAGTGTTATTGTTGAAAGTCCTTATTAAGTAGAACGTTTTTTCATTGAGGCCTTATTTTTAAAACTGCGTTTAAAACAGATACCAGATGTATGAAATTTTATACATAATAATAATAAAAAAAATATCAGTTGATATTTTATTCCTGTAATAAAATTAACTATGAAAACGGGCGACCCGCAGACCACGAACCCTGAGTTCGAAACGTCGGAATGAAGTTAAAGTTAATTAATATACGCGAGTTTATCCTTTTTCATAGTTTTATTTCATGTTTAATCCTCACGGTAACCGAAGGAAAAATTAAGTACTTCACATGATAGTAACTTATTCAACAATCATTTCGCGATAAAAATATAAAAAATTAAAATTTTTTAATAAAGATGTTAAAATGTCAACCACCCTATGTGGAAGAGTTATTATTGAAAAAAAAAACAATAGGGCGTTACTCGTAACACTACGCTTAAGAATAATACCAATGATACCAAAAATAGGCACATACTAAGATTTTTCCGATAAAATTAACAATGTTATTTTATGGTACCTTTTGTAACTGTGGTTTAGAAAAACGAGAAGAAAGATTTCAGAAAATATTCCGACCACTATCTGAGGAAACATTATTGTCGAAACTCTTTATGAAATTTTTTTTTTCATTGAAGCTTTATTGTATTTAAAACATTTAATGAAGATATTTAATAAAAAATACCAATAATTGACTCACTTTAACTATGTTCCTTTAATAAAATATAGAATTTGATAAATTGGTCGACTTATTGCAAACAAACGGTTCCGTAGACAGAACGGCAAAAGAGTACCTACCTATCTATAAAGTTCGTAATTTATATCCTTATACAAAATCCTTAAAGTAACAAAATATATTGAAAATCTTATTAGAGGCACGTACATTATTGTATTTTAGTAAAAAAGTGGTACAGGTTTTCTTAGAAAAAACTACCCTTACGGGAAAAAACCCCTACTTTTTATAATCATAATATGATACTGAAAGTTTTTTCACAATTCAGCTATATTTTTGTGTCTCGCTGTAGTCTTCGTATACCTATCAGATAATTTTATTAACTAGTACCGAGAATCGCCCGACATCTTGGCTGGTTTTTACCTACCTGTATTATATTATATAATAGGCAGTAGTTAGTTAAAAATAGAGTCACAGGTAATGGTAAAATTTCTTAATTACTTAATGTTATTATAAAAAAGTATAAAAACTTTAATAGATATTACGTTTTAATACATATTCATGGTTCAAATGCAGTTTTTACGATACGAGCAACTCAATATAATCTCGCTATTAGTCGCTGTCTGCCCTTAGAAAGCGAGCTGAAAAACACTATAAAATAAATGAGCTAATAAAATTAAACACGGCGCGTTTTTGCGCCAATAATAATATCGCCGTTTGTCGCCAATAAGGAGTTAATTTCACGATAAAGTGCAAAAAGTTTATTATCTCGATAAAGTACAATGTCAGGTGAATATCCCGATAAGGGGCGGTTAATTCAGAGCGGTCGAGTATATAATTGTACCAGATTAATATCCGATGCACGTAGCCCGGACAAATTGGCGAGCGCCGAGTAATGACATATGACATCTCTTTTACTTGCTTCGATGTTAATGAATAACAATTTATTTGACGTGCGCCATTCGTTTGCGGGATGCTTCAGTTTTTCATCTGGGAAGTACGATCGCGAGCTCAAGTCTAAAATCGCTGTTTTTACTTGTGGTTGTTGCGGTTTTAATCGTGATGTTTATATCTTTGAGGTAAGTATATAATAAGTAAGCACCATAAACGGTATAAGTATTATAGCATTCTTCAGACATTTTTCCCTGAACTTGTATAATAAAATAAGAACCTATAATAGAGTTATAAGCAATACGCTTAACCTAGAGAGAGTATTTAATGTTGATCAGTGTATAGGTACCTATGTTATTGTTATCGAATAAACTGTAATGAAGATACCTATAAGTATATATTTATAGCTTTATGTTCTTATTATTTATTCTATAACTAAATCTATTAAACATATTGCGAAATACAAATCAAATTATTTATTAACTAAATATTTTGATTTGTACTTTTAATTTTTCTCCAGTAGTCACACTACTTAATACTATATAAATTATAAATATTAGATGTCATATACCAAAGAAAAACGACCAAGATCACCTATGTCCGAGGTGGGGCTCGAACCCACGTACTCAGCTTTCGCGGCTGATGCCTGTACCCCTCGGCCACTCGGTCTTAAAGAAAAACGACCAAGATCACCTATGTCCGAGGTGGGGATCGAACCCACGTACTCAGCTTTCGCGGCTGATGCCTGTACCCCTCGGCCACTCGGTCTTAGCAACCACCCGAACCGAAACCGAGTGGCCGAGGGGTACAGGCATCAGCCGCGAAAGCTGAGTACGTGGGTTCGATCCCCACCTCGGACATAGGTGATCTTGGTCGTTTTTCTTTGGTATATGACATCTAATATTTATAATAAATCTATTAAACCTTTAATTACCTACTATATTTGATAAGAAGTGCACTAAAGGTGTTGTAATTTTGAAAGTGTAGGTAGGTACTAGGTACCTTTCTAAATACTGTCGCAGGAACTCTGTGTACGTTACCAAGATATTAATAACTAAGGCTCAGTCACTCGAGAACGAAACATAATTGTCTTTGTCGTACATATGTGTGTTCGTATAGAAGAGTCACAGAATAAGAAAACTACGTAAGCGTTAAACATTTTGGCTACGCACGCTTCAGGCGAGCAACTTCTATTAGGTTGATGAAGCATCATGTTCCTGTTCATCACTTACCAGAAGGTATGTAACGAATAAAAAAAAGTTTACACTGAGTTTTCCAAGGCTAGTTCCTAGATCAAAGGATATGTAATATATTATAGAACATGTATCCAATTTTTTTATTGCTGACTTCCTACTTTTGTATTTCACTGTGCCCCGTGGCAGCGACACGAATGTTTCTCGGCCCTGTGTCCGCAGTATCTCAATAAGATCTTGTCTCGTTGTCAATGTCCTGATTTAAATTATCGCTTGTAAGAGAAAGGTGAGGACGAAATGGCGCAAACAAATGATAGACATCTTTACTAACCAGGTGTTTCATTAAGCTTTAGTTTATAGTTGAATTTCAACGCTATCAGTGTTTTAATTTTTATATAATTCGCTAATGAGCTATTGTCTGCAGAGATGGGTCTCATTGGCTACAAGAAGTTAAACGCCCTAGCTACTATTAAGTTTAAATACATTGGCAAGCTATTGTATATAATAAGGGCTGGTGGATAAGAAAGCCCATTGCCTAGATATACTACTTTATTAAGCTCACATGGTTGAACTGGTGTTATTATCTTGAAATACGCGGTACGCGGTCGCCTACATAAATATATTGACATCTGTATTCGAATTTAAACCTTCTTCCTTTAGTAATAAGTTGCGAAGTGTACGCATATTTTATAGACGTGACTGTACAAAATAATAATACAGATCTAAGCGGAATACACTCAGTGATAATCCTTTGGGTTTGATATATAAAGCGGTATGTTTAGACAGTGCGCTTTATTAATTACTAGGCTTCAAGTGGGTCACAAATGGGTCACCTGTCTTGGTTGGTAATGCCAAGTTCCTTACTTAGTGTAAAATTTATACAACATAAATATATAAGTTTGGAGCTGAAAGTCTGAGCAATTTCCGAAAAATTAAATAAAAAAGTCACTTGAAAAATCGACTAGAAGCACATAACAACTATGTACACTGATAAATTTTTTAAAGCTTTTTGTGCTAAATTGATATAATAATCGTTTGTCGTTTACCAGTAAGAGACTTAATCTACTTGAAAACAACACTATAGTTTCTCGTATTCTTAATAAAATTCGATACTTACACGTACCTATGTTTCGTTCCACACCAAAACAGTGAGTTAATGACAATTCTTCCAAGAAAACCACATTTATCATCTCCTACAATCCTTGTATTATTTACATAATTTGAGTGGAATTGTCGGAAAGCGTGAGAACGTCCGAAGCTTGTAAGGAAACTAATTACACTGAATGCGAGGGCACGGTTAATTAGAGACCAGAGGGCCCTCTTAATTAACACTAGCTTAGCCCTTCTCTGTTTTGTTTCAATTCCGAATCCGCCATAAAACATATTGTTCAAATTTTAATCAAATTCTGAAGTAAATGTGTTAGGTTGGCATATCTTTTAATTATGGCGGCAGCCAGTAGGTAGCGACGGCAAGGATTCAAAATGATAATTAATTTGTGCTTATAATAAATTCAGTAAGTATATGTATATGTGTATTCCATTTCGAGAAAAAGGTTATGACAGAAGCCTTTATTTTACTAAAAAGAAAAAGAAAAGTCAACTGGTGCAAATACGTACATACATACCTGCATACCACTACTAGAGTTAGTGTTTGTTTTACTAGGGATCTACCATGATCTTTTAAATGTCATACAATAAAATATTTTAAAAATAAAAATAAAACCTCCTTCAAAAATACACTGGAACTAAAAAGTGCAAAATAATTTTGGTTCCTACCACTTAGGATTTCCTACCCAAAACTTTACACCTTTTACACTTATCATTTAAATAAAATATGATTGCTAGGTAGTCGTAGGTACCCCACTGATCTCTTTGAAGTCGGTGTCAAGACAAATTTATACGTCCACAGGCTACACTCTTATTTTAGGGTTAGTTATTATTTTAGGGTTAATAAATACCCTTCAAAATATGATGAAGTGTAGGTATACGTATATTAGTTGTTGTTGTTCTATGGCTTGGCACCGACTTCAATGAGATCAGTGGGGTACCTACGACTACCTAGCAATCATATTTTATTTAAATGATAAGTGTAAAAGGTGTAAAGTTTTGGGTAGGAAATCCTAAGTGGTAGGAACCAAAATTATTTTGCACTTTTTAGTTCCAGTGTATTTTTGAAGGAGGTTTTATTTTTATTTTTAAAATATTTTATTTTTTGCTTTTTAGTAGTATAAATATAAAATAGGTTCAGTAATAGTACATTGTGCATCTAGGGAGGTAAATACGGTATTACTAACGCAAATGTTAGAAGCCCGACACCGTAGTCGGAGGGCTTTTAATGACTCGAGTTAGTATTCTGCTTAGTGACCGTGATGCATACAATGTTTTTCATCACACTTGCGACTAAAAAAATTTGTTTTAAGACAAAATATTATTAAATGACGTACTAACGTTTCTATTACTCCCTAGGGAATTTCACTTTTCCATTAATCCCGCGATGCATGCAAGCAATGGCGCACTTACAAAGCAAGCGTGATGAAAAATAAATAGATTCACGTACCATTTTGGACTTTGTCGCAGTAATAATCAATATGAAAGTTACATACGAGGAACAGGAGGCCCGGTGCGTAGGAGGGCCAGAACATAATCAGAATCAGTATATAAGGTAAATGTCCCCTATTACGGTATGTTAAGGGTCTCGAGACTTTGTGTATTTTTAAATAAAAATCTTAGCAAGATACCACTACAAAAGCTTTTGAATATGTTATATTGATTCTTTGACAATTATTTTATGCATACATTTTATAGATTTTGCTCAAACTTTTTTATATATTAATTTAATTGTGAACGTCTTATTTGCTGCCTATTACGTGATAAAATTCGGCGCTGCTCCTAATTTCGTGAACTTGCGTCCCCTATTTCGTGATAAAGATATTTAGAGTAAATGACTATTGTTTCTTTAACAAAATGTTATTTTTAACGATTAGTTAAGATACCATACGGATATCATTTAAATGAAACAACATGGTTAAATGAGATCCAGCTTAAAGTTTTTATTTCTTAATTAAAAAAGATAATATCTACCGATTTGCATACCATAATATTCCGTAGGCGGTTAAAAACAAACTTAAATAAACTTGAACATTAAACAATAAACCTCTCTTTGATTGATAACGAAATAAACATTAATTAGGGTAGACCGGGGTAAATCGGATCAGCGGGCGAATCGGATCAAAGTCCAAAATCTCTAAGGCTCGAGTTTACCACACTTATTCTAAGAATAGCGCTTACTCTCAGATACTACTGACAAATTACTATGGAGTTTTGACATTACTATCCCAGAGTAAGCATTATTCTTTGAATCAAAATTTGGTAAAACGCACCCTTAGTATTTTAAAACATTCTTCAACAATTTGAAGATTTTTTAAAATACTAAGTGTGCTCAATAGCACACTTCAGTTGAGTAACACTTCTTCTCGTTGTCCTTAATCGCTAATTAAAAAAAAATATGTAGAGATTTCGGACCTTGATCCGATTCGCTTCGGTCTACCTTAAATGAAATCAGAACATAAGTAATTAAGTATACGGTTATGTATGTGACTGTACATAATTAGGCATTAAAACACTCGTGTGATCATATTATGAAACTCGCCTACGCCTCGTTTCATAAAACCAGAGTCGTGTTTAATGCCTCTTATTATGCGCCAGCCACATAAATAACTATTATTTTATTAAACGATCGAGGACAAAGAGAGGAAATATGGCTCATTTTAATTGCGCTCAATTTGACGAAATGTGAAAACACTAATATGGTTATTTTTGACCTTGATCCGATTCGCCCGGTGATCCGATTCTCCTCGGCCTACCCTACGAGGAAATGTGGCTCAACTGAATTGCGCTGAATTTGAAGAAATGTTTAAAACATTAATATAGTAATTTAGGAATTTTTGACCTTGATCCGATTCGCCAGGTGATCCGATTCTCCTCGGTCTACCCTACTGTCTCTCTTTCGGTAAATTTCCGATACTTACATGTCTGTTTGTTACCCACTACTATAGTTTACACTATCACGAAATTAGGGAAAAGTAATAAATGCTGGTTCCTAATTTCGTGATACTGACTTTTTGAAATTCCCGCGATTATTTTTTTAAGTTAATATATAAATTACGTAGATGAGTTTTAAACAATCTTAAATGTAACAAAAAAACACAACAATAAGTAAAGTAATCCTAATTATAACCAAATTTATGCTGGTAAGTAATATGTGAATTTACCTAAAAACTGTTAACTTGGGTTAGGTTTAAACTCGTTTTATGAGAATTCAAGTGAAAAAAACCTATACCGGAATTAGCTCAAATTAAACTTAAGTAAATACAGTATCTAGTTTTTCATTTACAATACAATTTACTTTAGTTGTTATATTAATAAACAATCAATTAAAATAAGTCAAGAATTCCCTTATTTCGGTAGTATCACGAAATAAGGGACATACCAAAAATTAGGTGCACCTTATTCCGTGGGTCAATCAATTGCAATTTTTAGCAACTTCTATGTTTAAATATTACCTTTTTCTGTGTCAAATCGATAGTTAAAGAACTCAAAGAAACACTCTAGAAATTTCAAATCAAAAGGACTTACCTTTGGCGTTTTATGAGCTTAACAAATGAGAGCGCGAACCTTACGGCTACGCTCGACGCGTGCACACCAAATAGCTGTTCGCGGCACCTTGGCTGTTCCGAGTGAAATATCGCGGAAAGTGTAGGTATAATAATTTTGAAATTTCGTTTTTTAAAAAGCTTAAATAACGAAGATTTTTTACCCGTTTATAATTTAAACATAGCATATTCAGATTTCTTATTATTTGCGCGGAAGTGAAAACTACCGTAATAGCGTACTATCACGTAATAGTGGCCGTTTACCTTATCTACGTTAAGCGAGCTTCAGGGTAGAAGCCGAAGGCCGACCTCGCGGAGAGGGCCGACTCCTAATCGTTAAGGAGTTGTACCTTCCATCATCAGCTGAACAACATGAGACTATGCCTACTAGACTTAAATATATTAATAGCATTCCAAAATATGTGAGCCATGTTATATTTAAAAGAATTATGCCCCAACTCATTTATGTTTAAGAATGTCAGCCTTCCATCAACATGACACTATGACCACCTCGCAAATACTCGAATAGCTTCAAAAGTACATGAAATATGTTATATTTAAAGAATTATTCCCCAACTCCTTATCTCTAAGGAGTTGTACCTTCCATCATCATGAGCATGAGCACCTAAACGCAAATACTGAAATAGCTTCAAAAATACATGAAATATGTTATATTTAAAGAAATAATATATCCTCCAACTCCTAATCGTTAAGCAGTTTTAGCTTCCATCATCAGCTCACCAACATGAGCCTATGACCACCTAAAGGCAAATACTTGAATAGCTTCCAAAATATATGTAATATGTTATATTCAAGAATTATCCTCCAACTCCTAATCGTAAAGGAGTTATACCTTTCATCATCAGCTCACCAACATAAGCATATGACCACCTAAAGGCAAATACTCGAATAGTTTTCAAAAAACATAAAATATGTTATATTTAAAGAATTATTCCCCAACTCCTTATCTCTAAGGAGTTGTACCTTTCATCATCATGAGCACCTAAACGCAAATACTGAAATAGCTTCAAAAATACATGAAATATGTTATATTTAAAGAATTATCCTCCAACTCCTAATCGTTAAGCAGTTTTAGCTTCCATCATCAGCTCACCAACATGAGCCTATGACTACCTAAAGGCAAATACTTGAATAGCTTCCAAAATATATGTAATGTCTTTTATTCAAGAATTATCCTCCAACTCCTAATCGTAAAGGAGTTATACCTTCCATCATCAGCTCACCAACATAAGCATATGACCACCTAAAGGCAAATACTCGAATAGCTTTCAAAAAACATAAAATAATATATGTTATATTTAAAGAATTATTGCCCAACTCCTAATCGCTAAGGAGTTGTACCTTCCATCATCAGCTCACCGACTTAAGACGTTCAGTACTAGACCCAAATACTTGATAAGGTTTCGAAAATAAATAAAAAATGTCTTGTGTGCCTACAACATTTGAAGAGTTCCCTCGATTTCTCCAGGATCCCATCATCAGATCTGGATTCGGTGCCAATGGGACCAACTAGAAGGTATACCCTTTCAAACAAAAAAATAATTATCCAAATCGGTCTACGCGTCTTCGAGTAATCAGGGAACATTCATAAAAAAAAAAGATTTCGTCGAATTGTAAACCTCCTTTTTGAAGTCGGTTAAAAATATAAAATACATACAATTTTCAATAAGATCACTGAACGTCGGTGTATATTTCGATGGTTAAGTAGGTATACAAAGTATGTTTTATTCTTTAGTTAATTTAGTTTTAATTTGATAGTCTACTTTAGATTTAATTATTACTTAAAATTTTTTTTTATATTATTGATTATTTTATATAAGTAGTGTTAAATTAATTGTGTCATTGAATGAATGTACTATTATGAAATAAATATTTTATACAATAGGTAGGTAATTAATTGTAATTTTCAGGATGTCACTGAGAGCGAGATTTCAATGAAATCATATGTCAATTATTACTTATGTTATACCTTTTATATGCACTATTTGTACAGTTTAATAAACAAAGTAAGTGATAATGACGTATTTTTCTTTAATATGAGTAAATTTTGCTTATTTTTAATTGACTACTTACAATGTGTAATGTTTACCTACATCATTCTTAATTGAGCTTACCGTGAGACTAAATCGATTTGTGTAAGATTTGTATCGCGACGTTTATTTATTGGTCATGTGTAAAGCTAGAAATATTATAACGCGTTTGCTAACCGTACACATATTGCTTTAAAATAAAATGTCTTATTTAGAGGCACGACGCTTTGATCGAGTAGGAGGAGTGTAGGCGCAATATAAAGATAATGGTCTCCTTATTATAATGTTACACCATAATTTGGATACATCTGAATAGCAAAATGGATAACCCGTATTGGCATATTAAAGATGTTATCGCAATATTTATTAGGTAAGTACAAATTTTGACATTTGTTAACACTTATTTAATCCATAACTTGTCGTATAGTAGGTTAGTGAGTCTTGGGCTTATTATAGTATAACTAATGTCAATAAACAATACGTGTTATCAGGTTTCATCATCATCATCATCATCATCAGCTTATGATAGTCCACTGCTGAACGTAGGCCTCTCCTATTAACTATGCGTATAGATAGACGCATTAGGAGGTAAATGCCCATAATCGTCACGCTGGGCAAGCGGATTGGCGATCACAGTAATGTGTCCACTATGATGACGCTGCTGCCCATCATCAATATTTTGTCAAATAATGGTCTGTGACACTTTAATCCCTTAGTCGACTCTTACGACACCCGAAGGAGGAGTTGGGGTGGTGACAAATGTATTCTTACTGCCGTCACCACACGGCAAATCATTATCAGGTTTAGTTTAGACTAATACTAGAAGAATTCTGAGTTCCAAATCTGACAGTAACCCAAAACCAGTGTCATATTATATCGTGCGATATCGAAGCCTTTCTTCCTTCATAGCCAGAGTGTAATTATTATCTTTTCTTGGATAATAAATACTCAATCGGTGGTGAAAGCCTTCTTACACTTGCCTATAATATGATACAATTTGTTTATAGAGAACAAAATGGACAGACAACTCAAAAAAGATTTATTTTCTAAATCCAGACTTGAAATTATTTTACGCAAGTATTGAAGGTACCTACAACGACCTTCTTTCCTATCTTTTATTTACATTAAATCAAAATGTATGTAATTCTATGTATATTAGGAATTTCGTTGTTATAATTTGTCAAACAAATGCCTGAAGTCCATCCTTTCTCTTTATGAAAGCTTGAATAGGTACTATATTTAAAACAAATAAAATGCCCATAAAATTAAAGTTAAATCGTTTAAAGAAAAAACCCACTTGACCTGTGCAAACAAGGTTGCAATTGTGAATATAAATAAATCCCATTTACGACTTCACTCGTAAACCTCAAATTGTTTTCTGTTGCGGATAATGGTGTATAAACGTGGTGTAACAAGCACCAGGATAATGTATCAGTCGTCATCGTGCTTATGTCTTTGAGGTAAGGTTTAAAATCGATTATTATCGTAGAATTGGCGCGGTCGCGGCCTGACTGGTGGTATAAGGGTGGTATTGGCGTGGTATATGTTGGGATTGGTATTAGGACTGTATGAATGTAGCTGTGACCGGAGATCCCGTAATGCTCCACCGTGGCCGCTGGCCTGTACCGATGAGTTTGTTCCACTGTGATCCACATTATATCGCCGAACGTAGGTATTAAGGATAAGGGAATGGTCCCATATTTCTGCAAAGCAGCGAGGACGCAAAGAAAGAATCTGTAGATATTCTGTTATGAAGCTGCAGTAGAGGATTTATTTGTGTTGATAATAATTGACGATTGATATAATAAAAAAATTGTGAGATTAGCTGCCTATATAGAGGAATCATCTTAATATGAGCACGAAACGTAAATATTTCGGATACCTAATAAGAAATAAAATCGAGACAAGGGCCTGTGGAACTCACCCACCGAGGGTTTGGTGTAAATGTGGCGATTCATATTTACCTAGGTACACATAATATCTTACGCCAACCACGACAATCCCTTAGTTGACTCTTACGACAACCACTGGCAGAGTTAGGGCGATGAAAAAAGTATACAATATATAATATTTAAAGACAATCTTACATCCTGGATCAATATTGATTTTATTGTTGTTGTTGTTGTTTTTCTGGCCATTTTTTCCGCAACTCGACATCATACGTGCCTATTTTGCGTGCTCCCAACGCTGGCCCGGTACTTGTAGGGGACACATACACCCTTGAAATTCTTCCAGGTGTATGCAGGTTTCCCCTCACGGTGTTTTCCTTCAACTTAAAGCACTTGTGAATATTAAAATTATTTCGTGCATAAGTTTTTGATAAACGCATTAGTACATTTGGGTACGAGCCGGGATCGAACTCACGACCGCTGCGTAGCAGCCGTGCGTTTTACCGCTAGGCCACAAGCGCTTCATCATATCATCATCATCATATAAGCCGAAAAACGTCCACTGCTGAACATAGGCCTCCCCCAAAGACTGCCACAATGACCGGTCCTGTGTCACCCGCATCCAGCGGAATCCTGCGACCTTCACCAGGGGCCCGGTCCTCGAAAGCGTGTAACTTGTAATACAAGTGGAAGTCTCTTTTTGACACTATTCATTAGATAAGGACTTCCGCTTGTATTACAAGTTACAAGCTTTCGAGAAATAGGCAGGGGCCTACCAGGGGGTCATCAGTCCACCTTGTGGGGGGCCTACCCACGCTGCGCCTTCCGCAACAAGCGCTTATATTGATTTTATAAAAGTCCCAAGAGGATCGCGCCCCGTGCCTGGCGAGGACACGGCTCTTCGATTAACATAAAACCGCTGCGTGGGCGCACTGTACTTAATGTAATAATGGCTTTCTCTCCGTATTGTCACAAAACATGTTTATTCTAAGGAATTACTGTTCTAGAAATAATATTTGAGCGGCTGATTGGTTTCGTAAAATTTTGTTTTACTGATGATGAAGAAGTTTTAATGTAAACATGGATTACATTCCTCCCATTCTTGCTTTGCAATCAATGCACAAGTTTTGTTGAATTTTAACAAATTAGTTATATATCAAAACACTCCACATATATAAGGTCCTAATTTATTAGTTGCAGATATTTTAACACATGATACTTTACATTAAAATAATTAACTTTAAATATAAATTAAGAAATCTTTTCATGTAATTTTTTTGATTTCATTTTCCTAACAAAAAAATTAATTATAATTTCGTCTAAAAAAAATCATCATGTGTATTATCACATGTCACAATAACACTGTCTGTCATGTCATCAAACGACACAATCTACGGGAAAATAACATGACATTGACAATCCAGTATTTAATTTATCAACGTGAAGTGGCCAGTTCCAGTTCGTAAAAGAGGTACTAGAATCTGTTCAATGAGTTTTTATTTAATAATCACATAAACAGGGTGTTTTTACGTAGGTAATTTGTTTTTCAGTTTTCTCCAAAAAACATCATAAAAGCTATAATGTTTCACGGTTTAATATACTCTAGAGACCGAGTACTATCAGCTGTAAAAATATCTGCATCTAATAAATTAGGACCTTATATACCTACCATCTACCTACCCTACATGTATTCACATTTGTATCTACATGGCAAGAAGGATCACGAAAACTCAGTTAATTACGTTGGCATTAGCAGATACAAAATCCCCACCGCTGTTACAAGGCCTTTTGTTTCGACCACGACGGTAGCCAACAAGCATACAGGCCGCTATGATTAGCGGCTAATAACCAAGGATCGGACAAACGCCCGTCATTTTGAAAACATAACCCTGTTCCGTATGGTAGAGACTTCCTTATCTTATGATGTTAACATATTTTATTAATTAAAGATATTTATTTATTTATTTAAGATATTTATTTTATAATACGAACAAAAAGTGTCAATTTAGGAGATCCCAACTATTTCTTAGATACTTGTGCACACCATAATGGTTCGATACGTCGTTACAACATTAATTAATATACACGAGATAATTCGTTTAAATCGTTTTATTTCATGTCTATATCGTGGTAACCGAAGAAGATAATTGTACACTTAATAGATCAACATTAAATATGCAAAATTCTAAGTCGTTTATTTGTTATAAATTCGCAATCAGGATACATAAAAGTTAGAAGGAGTTGGGATCTGCTAAATAGATATTTTGTGATAGTGTTATTAAAAAATATCTTATAAAATAAAATATTATGTTAACATCATAAGATAAGGAAGTCTCTACTGTACGGAACAGGGTTATTTTTTCTAAATGACGGGCGTTTGTCCGATCCTTGCTAATAACAGAGACTCTAGATATTCTACGAACAACTAACGTATTGAAAACAGAGGTACATTTACGACGGCAAAGATGCCGTAGGAACCGTGGATCTCCTCTATATGAACAAAACACTATCTTAATGTTCATACACATCAAAGAATGGCTAATGAGTTGTTTATAAACATGTTAAATCAGTGGTTCAAGACCGCTAACCCTCAGTTAGTCATCTAACAACAGATGTCGCAAGCCGGTCGAAATAATTAGCGAGCGCGACCTCGCGGCCGCGAAGGAAAACCGCACGCACCGGCATTGACCCGAGCCACAGACTGTATAACGTTAGGACAGATATGCAACTATCTACCACCTATATTTTAAAGACAAACGGGTCTTAATCGCGTAAACTTACGTTTAATTATATCCTGACGTTTCGGGCATGACGTTACACCCGTGGTCGCAGGCAGACCTGCCTGTGTAACGTCATAATTAAACGTAAATTTACGCGATTAAGACCCGTTTGTTTTTAAAATATGAGTGATAATCGTGAAAGTTTAAATAAATATATTTACCACCTGTCCTTCTCGTATCGGCATCAGCCTCAGTCTACTGCTGGACGTAGGCCTCTCCTATAAACCATGCGTATGTATTGCATTAGGACGTAAATTACTATAACTACACATTCACTGCGATCGCGAATATGCATTCGCGTGGTTCGCATGCATAGCGAATATGCGCCCGCAGTAGTGTGGCCACTATGATGACCCAGCTGCCCTTCATCAATCTTCTACCAACAAATGATCAGTGACACCTCAATCCCTTAGTCGAATCTTACGACACACACAAGAAGAGTTGGGGAGATGACAAATGTATTCTTACTACCGTCACCACACGGCCTTCCTTTTGGTAAAGGTGCCTTTTAGCATGTGGCCACTATGATGACCCAGCTGCCCTTCATCAATCTTCTACCAACAAATGATCAGTGACACCTCAATCCCTTAGTCGAATCTTACGACACACACAAGAAGAGTTGGGGAGATGACAAATGTATTCTTACTACCGTCACCACACGGCCTTCCTTTTGGTAAAGGTGCCTTTTAGCAAAACGATCCACTTTGCCGCTTATATCCAGTTTGCTGGTATCTATATATTCTCTATATCTAATCGATCTGTGTCCTCAAGTTAAGCGATAAAATAGGATGTTTTGCTGTACAAATGTTACAAAACATTCAGAAAATTATAGTGACTTGTTACCTGAATCGCTCGCGAAATTAGAGCCTGAGTCGACACAGTCTCATGTTCAATGCTCATATCACTAGGAACGAAAAATCATTGCGGAAAGTCTCGGCTCATTAAAAACTGTAAACTTAGGATTTTCATATGGAAGTCCGTTAGGTTTTCTTCTAGTTTTGCATGTTTATTAAATGTCTACACGTACTGTACCTAATTATATGTATATACTACACATGTGTATATATAAGTAGGTACAGTGCGGGCCATGTCAAATTGAAACTTATAAAGAAGATAAAAGCTGTTATCGCTTTCTGTAACAGTATTGATCTTCGCATTCGGACAATATACCTAGTTTTCTAACTTGTCGAGTCACAGGTTATGATATATTCATACATTATATTAAAAAAAAGATATCATATCTCCTCATACTGTTTAATCTGCGCCCTCGTTGCCGTCGGTCTGCTTCACTCACTCATTCGCTCACTCACTCACTCATCATCATAACTAGCTATTACTTGTAACCTCTAACTTCGAAATTATATCCCTAATCGTAATGAGAATCTCAAGATAATCGCTCAAAAGAATTACAAGCATTGTAACGTATCATAATAACTTGCAAATTAATAAACACGTTCGTTATTAATGAGTGCGCAAACTAGGACGAGAAATGGTTAAACTTAGTGATTTATGCAATTGACTTCGTGTTCGAATGCAGAGTTTTATGGACATCATAAATTATTGCTGATGCATTCCAATCGCTTGCCAAGTCGAACACTTCGTAGCCTATAATATGGTCCCATTTTTAGTTTTACCCTGCGATACGTCAGTTTTCCACAGGTTATAAAATCATAGCAACGATGACAAATGATAAACACGGGAGCGGTATCATCAAAAACCTATAAGAAAATAATATTTTCCATAATATTTTTGCTGGTAAATTTTTAGGCTCTATAGGTTTAGAGCCTAAGTATTTTAAGCCCGTATTTATTGATCAGTATCATAAACAGAGATCGGAAAAAAGTGCGTCATTGTTCGCAATAATATGGACATGACTCCAAATTTGATTGAATAATTCATCATTCAATCATTTTCACAAAATGACCTATTCGACACCAGTAACTATGATAACCTTAGTAAAAAGTAACCTTAAAGCTTCAAAATCAAATTTCGAGAAATTAATCATTCAATCAACTTAAGAGTCATGTCCATATCATTGCGAACAATGACGCACATTTGTCCGATCTCTGATCATAAATCAGACATAGAATATCGTGTATTATACAGTTGTATTGTTTTATCAGCATCGAATCAACCAAAGCCGAGACATGCATATTATGGATAACACATCACAAGGACCAATAAATAGGTGTAGTAGCACTAGTAAGCAAACTAAAAATCGTATATTTCGAAATTCAGGTTGTTCTGTCACTGTAACGAAAGAATCATAGGTGTCACAAAGAGATTCATGGTTGATCCTAAGACCCCTATCACGAGTTCGCCGCCTGCGATCGACTCAACTACGAGTAATACAATGGGAATAAATTGCAGGTGAGGTTAATCTGGCAATCAAAAAATTGGAGCCGTATTCTCAAAACTTGGCGATTATTTTAACCGTAGATGTAATTTTAATAAGCCATAATATTATGTTGTTATTGGGTTAGATCTAGAATCAAGTGACTTGAGGCCCGACCTGCCACTATCACCTAATCCTCGTAGACGTCTGTTGGCCGTCTCTGTCTCACCAATGAATGCATTATTAGAGTGATAGAGACAAATCCCCGAAATTTGCGTTCTTCGGAGTTCGCGGTAGGGCCGCTGAACCTGTTGCCGTACTACGATACAATACTTTTCCATAGATTTTAATGTACGAAGGCAAGACATCAAGGATTTACTGTGGTATGTATTAATCACAGTTCTTCCCGGAAGTCCTGATGAACTTAACCTAAACTAAGAAGTATGTGCAATTGTGCATACAGTGAAAAAAAAAGTACATCGGCTTACACGATCCGGGGCCAGATTTTTAACACCGTCAATTAGATATAATGATTTCCACTTGTATCACAAAATTACAAGTTACAAGGTTTTGAGACTTATGCCACCGGAGCCTGATTGATTGAAAAATCCACAGCATCGCTTTAACATTGATTTGAAGACATAATGATTTTCTAGAGTTGATTTGAAGACATAATGATTTTCTAGAGTACACAGGTCGGTAGTAGGGTTTTTTAATATCCGGAAATTTCAGATATTGGGATATTTATGTAAATATTCGAATAGTTCTCATAATATAATAAAAAAGTTGTAATTGTAGGTAAAATAACTTTGTTTGCATATTTACGACATATATTTCAATAAGACGTGATAATATATGCTGTCGTATAGGTATTCAACAAACACTACTAGATATTATCACAATGTATACCGTATATCCTAACCTACCTAATTATACCCTAACCTGCTACCCTATTAACCTAACAAATTTCGGGAAACCTTGGTTAATTAGGGTGTAACTTCGTAAAAAGTTCCTAAATTTGTTCTATACAGGCTGGCCCATTGAAATCGGTCAGTAGGTATGGGAAAGTCTGAAACTATAAGACATACGAAGATTTGTTCTTAGGAACCATGTCATCGATTTTAATAATAAGGCAAACTGCGTTGATAAATATAAAAAAAATAACTTAAAAGAATAATTAAAATAATACCATTGATCAGGAATGCGAAGTAAAACGCAGTAATTGTTGCTGTAAAGTGTCTAAATTTAATATTTATGAGTTATAAAAAATATTCGATCATTCTAATACCTCGTGCCTTCATTCGAATACTAAAATGAATCGAATATTCGAAGTTTTCGAATACACGAATATTAGGATTGCAAGGCCTGAGGGCCTAGTGTAGGTAATAACTTATAAAAAACGTCTCGATCGCGTTTACGTTTTCATCGTCATTTGTATGAAAAATCGATGACATGGTTCCTAAGAACAAATCTTCGTATGTCTTATAGTTTCAGACTTTCCCATACCTACTGACCGATTTCAATGGGCCAGCCTGTATAGAACAAATTTAGGAACTTTTACGTTTACGTTTACGTTTACGTTTACGTTTTTCATCGCCATTTCATACAAATGACGATGAAAACGTAAACGCGATCGAGACGTTTTTTATAAGTTATTACCTACACTAGGCCCTCTGGTCGGTAGGTACTAGGTAAGGGAACAGAATAGCAGCATTGAAGATGTTTAACTACACGCTAGCTTGTTACGATTTCCATCCGTCCGGCGCGGCGATCATTAGTGTGCCGAGTCAATTATTCATATCCAATTAGTCCAATCTGCACAACTTGGTTACGGACGTTATTACCAAAACTAGTTGAATAAATGTTGGACGGTCTCGCGTTGTAGTCCAAGCTAAGTGACGTTCATACTTTGTACACTACTAGATGCTTACGGCATTTACGGCCCATTTCACAGCCCCACATAATTAAATACGTCAGTTAAAATTAACATTCTTTTTTTCAGGTATATAAACGAAGAGGAAAGCTAACGTTTATCTGACCGATATATTTTATTTGGGAATAATAAAACAGACTTTATCAATTCAACGCCTTCCCTTTCGCGTCAAAATGTGGCTTATCGCCAGTATCTCAAGTAACGAATAAATAATATACCTACATACGAGTATCTTACCTATACCTTAACATATCTATCAGCAGCAGCCGTACAAGAAATTGGCAAGTAAGTTTACGTTAATGTTTACTTGATACGTAAAATGTTTCACGTCCTTCACGCTCGCTCCATTTTTTAGTTGAAAGTAAAAAAAGCAAACAAACCTTAAACCTGAAGTTCACATACATTTTTTGTTAAAATTATTGATATTTATTAGTATTAACGTAAACATATATCTGCGAACGTGTTTCACAATAGGCGTCAACGTCGTGAAATGCTATGGAAAGTCAGCCACATTTGTGTACCATATTTTACTTTCAACTGAGAAATGGTATACAGTCTACACCTTTAAGATGTTTTGGTGTTCCACAGGTTAGTTAGGTGAAAACTGCTAGTTCATCGTAATCTATATACAGGGTGGTCCAAACCTTGACGTCAAAAAATTTTTTTTAGATTCCTCACGTCATGAGCTATCAGAATATATATACCCCATGTATGTTAGCCGATTTTTTGTAGTTTTCGAGTTATGAATTTTTGAAAAATTTTTTTTGAGAAATTCTGGAATGAAGAAATTTATTAATAAAAAAAAACTATTGAGCTTTTTAACTAGTTTCTTTTTGTAAAAGTATAACTACAAATAAACCATTTACTGACAAAAAAATTGGCGTCCTCACTTTGATACAAGTAGGATAAAAAATACCAAAATCAAAATTTTACGTTAAAAACGCATCAAAATAGCATTAATGTACGTAAATAAAAAAAATGAAACGCATCCCAAGGAGTTTTGGTAATCTAAAGACTGCCATAGACCTTAAACCTTCGCAAAAGCAAAAAAAAAAGTGATACTTAATGATGAGGATTTTTCGGAGTAGTCGGTCAAATAAAATGAAAAAATCTTTAAATTTTCAAGTAACAAAAATTTCTTGAATAACTACACAAATTGAGTTTTCGTGGTATTTTCTGTGTTTGTTTATTGATAAGAACAAAAAAACATACGAAAATTTACTTTATTTTTAAATTAAAAATTTAGAAGCTTTTCTTGAAATTTATTTGACCGACTACCCCGAAAAATCCTCATCATTAAGTATCACTTTTTTTTGCTCTTACGAAGGCTCAAGGTCTAGGGCGGTCTTTAGAATACGAAAATTCCTTGAGATATGTTTTATTTTTTTATTTACGTACTTTAATGCTATTTTGATGCGTTTTTAGCGTAAAATTTTGAATTTGGTCTTTTTTTATCCTACTTGTATCAAAGTGAGGACGCTAATTTTTTTGTCAGTAAATGCTTAATTTGTAGTAATACTTTTACAAAAAGAAACTAGTTAAAAAACCCAATAGTTTTTTTCTTATTAATAAATTTCTTCATTCTCAAAAAAAAAATTTTCAAAAATTCATAACTCGAAAACTACAAAAAATCGGCTAACATACATGGGGTATATTCTGATAGCTCATGACGTGAGGAATCTAAAAAAAATTTTTTGACGTCAAGGTTTGGACCACCCTGTATATAAACGGCAATGTCCTGACTGACTGACTGACTGACTGACTGACTGACTTAAATCAACGCACAGCCCAAACCGCTGGTCCTAGAGAGTTCAAACTTGGCATTTAGATTTTTTATATTGTCTAGAGGCGCACTAAGAATGGATTTTTGAAAATTCCTCCCTTAAAGGGGTTAAATGGGGGGTTAAAGTTTGTATGGGGAAACAAGATTAGTTGGGCTATTTTATTCGAAACTTCACAGGAATGTTTTTAATAATAAATAAGTAAACACGTGATTCAGGTTTTTTGAAAATTCATTCCCTATGGGGTTAAATGGAGGGTTAAAGTTTGTATGGGGAAATAAGATTAGTTGGGCTATTTTATTCGAAACTTCACATGAATGTTTTTAACAATAAATAAGTAAACACGTGTTTCAGGTTTTTTGAAAAATTCATTCCCTGTGGGGGTTAAATGGAAGGTTAAAGTTTGTAAGGAGAAACCAGATTCGTTGGGCTATTTAATTCAAAACGTCATAGAAGTGTTGTTGCCGATGAAGAAGTAGGTACAGTCAAGGGCATTAATATATATACACTTCTCCATACTGATCCCTTACAAATGTGTCTATATATTAATGCACTCGACTGTACTTATCTACATACCTCTACGATGTTATATAGTACGAGTATTTTAAATACTCCTAAGGGGGTAAAAATGGGGTTTAAAGTTTGTATGAAAAAAAGTTTAGGTTTAGATTAAGAAATTTCATATTGCGTAAACTAATTTAGAATAAAATCTAAGAAAAGTAATTCCAGGATTTTTCAAAAGGGAGGTGACTAAAGGGTTGAAATGGGGCTCCAAAGTTTGTATGGCGAAACAAGATTAGTTGGACTATTTTATCCGAAACTTCGCAGGAGTATTCTGTAAATTAAATGAGAACATAAATAATTATCCTTTATTTAAAATTTTCGAAAAACAAACAAACAAAGGTTAATAATTTATGTTTACTTCTGGTTCTAGAGATTCCAAATTTAGCACGTAGGTTCCTTTAAGGGTGTAGGGGTGGTTTAAAAAAAATTAAGTCAAGTCAAAATCCACACCCTAAGGGGTGCAATGATGGGGGTCCAGAGTTTGTATGGGAAAACTTGATTATTTAAACTATTTTATCCGAAACTTTATAGGAGTATTCCTAAACATAAAAAGATAAAGACGTGTTTTAGGTTTTTGAGAATTCAACCTCTGAAAGGGGTAAAATGGTGAAACAGTAAAAAAACATCATGGATATCGTTTCTATGGTTTATCGAGTCACTGTGGTGGGAGTCCTGATTGACTGACTCATCACCGGTTAAATGTTTTGGCTTGACTATTCCACCATAAGAGAAAAGGACGAAGCCTGTGGCGGATTACATTATTGTTTTGTAGGAGGGTGAATATCTGAGAATTTCAACCGCCTAATTTTGGTGGCATAATTTTTGCCGAAGTTTCTAAACGTCTCAATATTATACTTCGCCATTTGTATTAGGTATCGTGCCTCCTTAAAATGACAAAGTAGCACATTGTAACGAATAGAAACTTCGACAAAAAATATGCTACCAAAATTAGGCGGTTGAAACGCTTAGATATTCACCCAGGAAATGACGATGCCTGCGATGCTAATTTTAATTAGTGTAGTTTATTTGCAATTAAGTATTTAATTATGTCATACTAATATGCTGTTCAATGAAACAGACTTCAGACAGAAAATGTAATAAGGTAAGATTCTACTTCGGTTTAGGAAAGGTAAGAACTGCGATCCCACACAGAAACGAACGGCTATCAAAGTAGGTTTTGGGTTAGGTTAGAACTGCGACCCCACATAGAAACGAACGACTATCAAAGGAGGTTCAGGTTAGGTTTTTACATTTTTTTTCATAGAAGTCCAAAATCTACGCGTGCGAAGCCGCAGGCAAAAGCTAGTTGTCTTATAAACTGTAATTTTTTCATGGCCATAAATGGATGATTCGTTTTCATTCGATTTATACTGAATGTACTTAAATCTTGTATCGAAATCGAATTTACCTATGTCATTCAAACTATTGCTGTCAATCATATTCAGAAAAATATGTAGATACGAGTATAATAAGAAAATATGTTTGTAAAGGAAAAAACAACACGTACCTATCCTTATTAGTCTCATTACATAAACGTACACAAACTTATTTTCATATTTTAGGTATGACCAAGAGTAATTTAAACACTAAACAGTCATCAGATCCGTAATCCCGAACAGCTTCCAAATGATTCGAGAACTGTAACTCTGACATGTCAGATGCTTTGAGATGCGAAGCACTGATAACATTCCTACTCAGGGTCCGAGCACGAAATTCTTGGCTGGAGCAAGTCGGGCACCAACGTGGCGCTGCCCTCACTAGAAATGACCGAGACTCGAGTCGAGCGCTGAGACCAACCATAGCAATTGAAAAATTATGGGTAAAGACACATTTATCAGCATGCGTACGCATTTTGTCTAATGAAATTGTCCGTTTAGTATGAAACGTGTAAGCATGCTTACGCGTGCGGAAAGCTGGAGGCGGTCTCATACTAAACTGACATTTTCTATATACAAAATGCGTACGCATGCTGATAAATGTGTCTTCACCCTATGGCCTCTAAGTTTTGATTACAATTTTTGTCAAAAATGTCTTACCATTACAATTTTTCTTATGCATAACATTTGAGTTTTATTAATATAATATGAGAATTCTAAGATTTTAACCCATCAATAATTAAATATATTTTTTAAATATTTTAGCCCCCGTTTACAGCACAAAAGTAATGCGACAGTATCACACCTGTCACGGTCCGTTTTAATTAAACAATGATGGATATAGTCTTTACCTACGAGATATAGTCCCACCACACTTGTGTTTTGAGGGTTGATTAAACGCTAAATCTGAATTAGGCACCTTATAGGATAAGATTACTTGAAGGCCGGTTTTAAAGAAGATCAGAGAGCGCTTGCTTACCTAGTCCCCCAGATCACTAGACTCGTCCAAACTCGGTTAGCAACACGAACAACTGCCCAGAACGTAATAGACGTACATCCGAATGCTCGGAATGCGCAGGTAATTGATTGAGGCGCGTCATCCATCGCGTTCGGTCTGCCAATCTAGTCTTTCGGATGGTTAGTGCGCGGCGCAATGTTCTGCATTCCGTCGTCGGCCGATGAGATCTCGTCATCGCAGATTGGATCGTGACAGAGAATTCGTCGGTCGCTGGAATGCAGCGGTAATTGATTTGTCGACGTAATCGACGGCCTAAACGGGATTGACAGGAATATGGAGAGACGTTATGCTAACTGCCTGACATAGCCAGGGTTAATGAAAAATCTGTACATGTAAGTTGAGATCTTCGAGTTAACGCATACAGAAATAACATTGATAGTATATAACAGATATACGAGTAAGACTACCAGCAATTATTTTCCAAATCATGGGTTCGATTTACGGTATGGCTTGATCATTTACTCACAATATTTTTTTAAATTGGATCGAGTGGAATTTCCAAAAATAATTACGTTTAAAAAAATCACTAATACGTTGTAAACGGGTTACAAGTTACAACTACATTTTTTTATTTAAATGTACTTGTTAACTGTGGCCAAGTACGTTAATATCTTGCAAATTATTATACTTTCATAGATCTTCAAAGAACTACTGTAGAAAAACTAAACATAATACATCAAAAAAAACAGTTCCGTGCTGAATTCCTCCAAGAATACTAAAATAAAAGGTAAAAAATAAGTACCGGTATAATTATCATATTAATTGATTATTCCAATTCACAATAATTTTCATAACTACATTACAGTTCCTTATAAGTAAGTTTTTTTATACAATAAATGAGGTTTCTAGAGATTGAAATAAATAATATGCAACCGGCAACTCAACGTAACTGCCGAGATAGCGGTCCGCGGCCATCCCGCGGCGTATGGGGCAGTCAAGTGCAAAAATATATAGTTATCGAAAGAATCCTCTTAATATAGTACATTTCCTAACTAGTGCGGGAAAACTTTTTTTCGGCGAGAGTGAAAGTTGGAGCCCGAGTGAAACGAGGGCGACAATCACCCGAGTTAAAAAAAGTTTTTGCACGTGTAAGGGACGATTTTTTTCATAACAAGTGCGTCAAAAAGAGAAATTACCGCGCGCGAAGCGTGCGCAAAGTTCGTTTTTGCGCACTAGTTAGGAAAAATATGTTATGACTTTCTTATAACACAAATTAAATTGCTCTGGGACACTTTTTCATTTTCATATATCGTTCTTATAAACACTTGAATTACCTACCTATCATCAGGGATCGGATAACGGTTTTTGCTCCATACAAAAGAACGGTTCGAATTCCGTTCTTTTTCGTTCTTCGGTTTATAATTTTTTTGTTAATGGATTAATTCAAAAATATGATGTTAATAGCTAATGTTAATGTTGAATACTACATAAAGAGTGTAAAACATTTAAAAATATTGAGCTATTTAGAGGTTTTTCTAAAAAACCGGTTCCGATCCCTGCCTATCATGATAAATAAATTCATTATCGAATAACATAATACGTGAACATAGCTGGTATTTGCAGTAATAGGACGATATGTACCTATACACCTTATTTTACCTTTGACGGGACAACACGCGAGATGATCCTTTTTATATCTCCTTATTGGTTCTACTACATAGTAGATATTTTAGTAGTAGATACCTCTTTATAAAGCAATTTCTGCTTTGATGTTTATTGGTAATCAAATAAACTACATAATAAGCGACAGTGTTCGGGAGTGATGAGAGCTCGCGATTTGCGATGCCATATCAATTCATCCTATTAGTTTTCTTATTTAATACTTAAACAACTTTCTAACCTCCAAAATAAACTTTTTTTAGTACAGATGGTGCCTGTTTTAGGCTCTAGTGCGAGAAGTGGCTCATTTTACGTCAGGTCCAAAACTTCGGAGGGTCATCTGTACTAAAAAACGTCGTACGAGACACGTGCAAAAACGAAATTCGTAACTCGTGTCGATTTAAAACACATATCGGTCGTGTTTTAAAACATCGCCACTCGTTTCGAATTTCATGTTTTTCGCACCTGTGTCGAATTTTGCTTTAACAGTATTAGCCTATACCAAAAAAATTATATTCTTAAGTCCTTATTTTATAAAAAAAATCCCGTAGCATTTCTAATTGTTTTTAGTCAAGGAAATAACAGTTTACGACAGAAAAAGTGCACTTTCAGGTTAAAAAATGTTTATTCGTATATACTAGATAAGACAAGGCTGAATCTTACACAATATCTTGGAAATAAGTAAAGCACATTTTGACGTACAAAGGATACAATGAACGAATAATATAATTACTCGTTTTTACTATTTTTATTTTGAAGAAATAAAAATGATAGATTTTGGTTAGGTTAGTTAGATATAATTTATCTAATTGTACATTGGTTATCAATAAATACCTATTGCAGTGATGCATGGTAACTAATGGAGTAGAAAAATAGAACAGTTATGATTTATCAATCCCCAGGGGGGCTAGCATATCTCGTGTTTGACAGCAACTCGCAGCTAAACGTCTCTTTTTAATCAATGCAATCGAAAAAAGACGGATAGCTTCGAGAATCTATCAAACGCAAGATTTGCTAAGGCCTCAGTTAACAGAACCTTATACTCATAAGTATTAGTAATTATTTTTAAGGGTTCCGTACCAAAAAGTTATAAAAGGAGCCCTTATGGCGTGAATCCTAAATTGTGTTTAATCTACGTCATTTGAAATTTTCCATGTATCATTTTAATGAACTCTATTATCATTACATTATCCTAAGCCATAAAAACAATAAAATAGTGCTAGATTGTGGATATTTCTTTGAACGGTTTCTTTAAATTGTGTCCAACTTTTATTAACGACATTACACAGTACTGTCAAACCAATTGGAACACCCTATGCCACGATAGCACCATGTCAAAATGACAAGTAGTAAAAAGTTTCTATCAAACTGCTTTAAAACGTTACTTTGACATTGTTCCTAAGTGGCCTAGTGTTCCAATTGATTCACTATATACATATTAACACTCTAGTGCATTGATTTATACATGACGCCATGTTACGCATGAAGCAAATATTGGGACGTGCAGCAAAAAGTAGAACACAGGCAAATTGGTGAATTGGATTGAGTGAATGCACTATGCGATACAAAACGAGGAGCGGCACTTCGCAGTATTGGATATGACGGGATGCCTAATGCTTTGTCACAAACTGTGATGAAAATCTGCCGGGAAACCGAATTACATTGGACGAGACGTATTACATTCGCCTCGCCTAATGCTCTAGACCAGTGTATGGATTCTGCATTGAGAATTGACAGATGGCTCTTTGAAATTTTTGAAGAACGCGTAGAGCAATTGTTTTCTGATTTTTTACTGATTTGGGAATTGAGTAGTAGTAGTATACTACTACGAATATACCTACTCATGCTATCAAATAAATTTAGTCATCGTTATCAACGTGCGGTTTGGTGGCAAACTATGGTCGACAGAAAAATCAAATACACAGGTATTTTACCAATTATTGAAATTTCAGAAATCATAGTAATTTTAATTATAATAACAGACCGACTAAAATATATTTAACAGACTTGGCTGTCAAATGTTCACGTCAAATTGATAAATCCATTATGTAACACTGATCTTAATCCACTTGAATATTCATTTTACTTAAAATAAAGACTTCGCAAAATGACATTTAAGGTACTATTTTAA